>JARFIW010000289.1:9905000-9974412 GCA_036346225.1 Platerodrilus igneus
CCCTGTTTTTATAGATTACCTACCAGAAAATTTTTATTGAACAATACTTACTCAAACATTTAGTTACATAAACTAATTTACTCTACTATAAAGAGTGTTACTCTATTGGTGGGTTCCGTACAGGTGGCGATCTTCCTTGGGTCATTTTAAGACAAAAGACAACACGAACATTTCCAATGAGTCCCTCTCAACCAAACGAGACTAGCTAAAAGAACTGCAAAGCTGGCAACACGAAACTACCGAAATCTATCAATTAGATTGCTAAAAATGGCCACCATTAGCATCGTAGCACCTAATTGCTCTTGTGATTCCTCTTATAAAGCTGTCCAATATGTCCAGAGCAATTTTATTTACAACTAGATTAATTCTATTAATCAAATCTGGCCGATTTTCAAAAGAAGTCTGATAAACAACATCTTTTACAAAACCCCACAAAAAGAAATCCAACGGGTTTAGCTCCGGAGATCTGACAGGCCGAGAACACGTCGACCAACGTGTGGTGGCGCACCATCGTGCATAAATGTAAGATTTGGTATTGCTGCTAGGGGTAGATTGTAATATATTCTCTCCAAAAAATGTAAATAATTATTGGCGTTTAGACGATTGGACATATACTATAGTCCAATTATCCATGTATTGATAATACCGATCCAAACATTTACAGAAAAACCCTGCTGGTGTCCGTAGGATCTAATTGCACGTGGATTTTTGATTGAATATTTACGCAGGTGTAAATTTACAACCCCGTCGCTAGAAAAATTGCACCAAACAATATACACATTGAAAATGTTACGTACGATTCCCTAATGACAAAAGTCGATTGTTAAAACTTGCTTCTTTGAAAAGAATAGCATCATTTATTTGCAGATATATTTAATTTTTCATTGGCCCGCATAGGCAAACGGAGCTAGATGGAATATTTTTTTATTAAGTTGTCTTCAGAGTAATCAAAAAAAAATTGCCCCGTGAACGAAATCCACTTATAAAGTAACATCCTGTATAACCAGATTAAAATAAAGACAAAGATAGTGTCGGGTACGGGATATGACCAGATATCTAGACACTAGCACCTTATCTAGAGAAAATATTTAAGTCATAATCTCACGATTGATATTGAATATACGAGTTACAGTAAGGTCTTTTTACAAAACTAAAAAATTAAAAAATTTAATGAATAGTAACCTCTTCTGCAACGATTATCAAATTGGACAAACCAGTTAGCGTATAAAGGTTTGCAACACAAGAAATGCAAGAAAATATGCTGGACCGACGGATGTGTACACAATCAAACAAACACCCTAACCAAAATGTTACACCAGAAAAGAAAATTACCAAAATTAAGTCAACTACTAATAAAAAAATGTTAGTTGCAGCAAAATTATTTTTATATTGAATGAGTTTGTGATTTGCCCTTAGGGACAAGATAGAACAACAATTCGAAACTTAAACAGACTTAAATATTTTACGCGTACGATCGGGAACAATCAAGGGCTTAGTGTCCATGGAAGATTCAGAAACAACTCCGTTGCACACACTGGCTGGAACTTTGAATCAATATTTAAAGATGATCGTTTTGTGTGTGCAATACCGCTTAAAACCATTTTCAAATTTTTCAAAAATGACAAAAAAGTTACTGTCAATATGGCGCAGAAACTGATCTTAATTATATCTAAGTCTGACATGAATTGCTACAATCGGCTGAAAATACTGTAACCTTCAGCATACAAATATCATGGGAAGTACTCCATATAACATTAAGTGATTTTATCAGGACGAATCTATTGTCAGAAATGCAGACTAAATGAACTATAATAACCCCATTCAGGAAATGCGAACTATACGAGCTACTGTCACTGCCACAATCAAAGTCGCAGGTGTGGAGAATTAAAGTGTCCAATGAAAATGAAAAAGTTAAATTGGTTTCATTAGTGAAACAAAATGCTAAATATGACAAGAAGGATAAAAATGCAACCAGTTTCACAAATGCTAATATATCCAATTTCAAAGTGTTTTTACACTCCCAAGCGCTTTCGCAACATTGTCTGAACCTGTATTTCGAACAAAATTATGACTTCCCTGCGTACCCGTCGTATGCAATTTTTATGGAAAAATACTACCCCAACAAGACTTCTGATAATTGTTTGATGGATAACAACAAGTTCACCAATTTGAAAGTCTTAGAGATGCTACAGTAGATGTGAGAATAGAATTGGAAGCTTCAAAAAATTTCGAGCCATCATTGAAGGCATATGCTTTAATTATTCATGATCCAATGTTTGAGTATAATTCGTTTACGGAAATTGTTAGTAGGTTTATTCACCATTATATGTATTTATATTATTGTTTTTAATAAAGTTGTATAAAAAATTGTATTTTGTTTGAAAAATAGTTTGTTTTGATTGGTTAAGAGAAAACCAGCGAGTGCCCCGGTGTAACCCGGAGCGGCCCAGTATGTGCCCCAGGCGTATACCCCTGTGCGGTCCGCGCATCTCCAGACGCGGTCTAGCGCACGCTCTGGTGTACTCTGGCGCACGCAACGGTGCGCCCCGGCGCACACCCCGGTACGTCCGGCGCAAGCCACGACGCGCCCGGTGAACGTTCCGGTGCACCCTGACGCTGTTCGCAAGAGTGTATAGTGTCTTAACCGCATGCCTAAAAGAAGTTCGCCGAGGAGACTTTAGCGAAGACAATAAGTGAACTCCAGCGATGTGTGATGTGTTCGAACTGCAAACAAGTCGTATGGTATTTCCAAAAGAACAACATTATCACCAACAGAAAAATAAATTTGATGTAAAAGATGTCGATAGGCAAGATCTTGCAGTACCAATACAAAACTAAAATAAATTTTCTACTTTTAATTTAAAAAAAGTTGGTAAACATGGCTCACTGTTTCCAGCTTAACGTACTGGTGATCTTCGCCGGACCATCGAGTTGTGGGAAAACTAATGTTTTAATTTACTTAATTTTACACGAGAATGGATTTAGATTTCAAAGTGTTTAGTTTTTATCCAACTGGACCACGGAATTATTTAAGGTGGCTCAGATTCAACGGACAAGGCCTGTCTCTTCCTTGCTTCAGGATTTAAACGACAAACTAATTTTGGGTGCCTTCTATAAGGAGGAGCTACGGGTTACGAATTCACCATATATTTATTTAGTAGAAAAGGTTTTGAAGAAGAGAAATAAAGGGGGAGAATTGTTGATTAAATGGTATAGATTCAAGAACTCGACGTGGGAACTAAGGGTTGCGTAGATTAGTATATAAGAGTGTCTTCAACATTTTTTGGACATTTGTAAAACAATTGCTATCAAGGGAAGTTGGACTGCAACGTAGACATTCAAGGTTTTCAATTTAAAACTAGCGATTTTAAGAAGTAGCTGTACTACATTTACAGAGAGGGCAATTGCGGGATCAAATTCTGGACATATCGTAGGAAATAACCGATTTAAGCGAAACCTTCCGGAAACAAATCAGTTTCAACACACAGTATCTAAACAGACAACACTGGAAAACTTCATCTACAAATGATGTATGATGTATGTTGAGTTTGTACTTATTAGGAGATTATACCCCTTGGTTCGATAATTTATGTGAAAGGGTTGCAAAACAACGGATTATTAGATGTTACTTACCAACAGTCCAAGTGAAGAATATTGAAGTCTACAACTTTCCATCAATAAAGAAGCTTAACAACGAGAATATCAGTTCCTGAAGCTGTATATCGTATGCGAACAGTAGTCTAAGTTGTGCGAAAAATATTGTCGGGATTTTACGAAACGTATTCTTATTTTTAAAATAAATTGGTATACCATTTGTGTTTAATTATGTCTCCAAAACATACAGAAGGTTAGTAGTTTTTCAAGATCAATTTAAGTGCATAAATAATTATTTTTAATGTTACACAAGTACATTAATATAAAGTTTTACTTACCTTTTCAGGTTCAAAGTATTGCTAAATTAACAAGTTTCTACATTTGATAGCGCGATAAATTCATAGTGTTTTATATACCGTTCTTAATTGAATCAATCTAACTGTTTTCCACGGACATCTACTTAAGATTGTAAATCCTGGTATATCAACATGTTACGTTGTTTGGACAAAAACCTTCACCGTGATTACAATTTATTAATCTTAGAACCTGCAATTAGTTAACGACATAATAGAAATCTCATAACAAAATGTTTATTTGAATATGTCTGATTTTAAATCACCCAATAAATTATACGCTTTGCAATTCAAATAATTTAATTTATCGCGCCGTATGTAGTAAATTTAGAGTGTGCAAAATAAAAAGTAGTTTCACACATATTATTACTTTTTATGAATTATAAAGAATAGCTCTAAAAATTTCTGATATCCAATTACGTGCAAATTTTGAACAGGTTAACCATGCAAATTGTATTACATTCATCAGATGTTATTAGATGTGCTATATTTTGGTGAAACAGGCCGTGGTCGCTTTAGGGTTAATTAATATTATGTCAATATTGCTTGTGTATTTCTTATGGGAGGGTAATAAAATTTGCAATAGAGTTAATTAAAAAATATATGTGCTATCTCTCATATAGGTAATAAATGGATAAAGGTTTTAAATATCACTTTGTGCTAATATTGCGTAGCATTGCTTACTCTGAGATGACGTGCTAAAAGAGCAAGTTAATAAAATACTCTTACGCTTGTGAGATAGACTAGCTGGTGTAATTAGGTTAATGTATGTTTATCTCCCTTCCACACACGCGTAGTTCATATAGAGGAAACTACATGTAAAATAACATAAGGGTGATGTTTTGTCTTATACATGCATTTTTGCCATAAGGGTCGTCTTGTGGCGTTTACTGTGCGAAAACGCTCTACTGAGAGTACTGTACGGGCCGGGCCGTCAGTAGAAATGTTCCAGAGGAGTTACTAACACTGGAAAAAGCGTTGGACTCAGTGTGTAGCTGTCCGATAACAGTATTTTGAAGGGGATCATATTGATGTCCTTTAGTTTTTACATGTACGTGTATTTTTCTTTTTACTTTTTACTTAATTGTCAGACCTCGTACATTTATATACAATACGTTCCCATAAACATGCAGAGTCTGCCTACCTGCTGCGCGTGTGCCCAATGGATATGTTGAATTAAGATAAGTCGTTTACAGTAACTGTAACGCTTCAGTACTACGTCACTTATGTATAGGTCCATGCATTTATAAGAAATAATAAGATCTGCAACTATAACAAATTACAACACCGACCGAGTATTTTTATTTAGAGATTTATTCATGTGAAAAATACCCAATATAACGTTGCAAAAACTTTTTCTTTTCTATCTACGTTACTTACTCTAAACTACTTTAGTCTAGAAATAATTGTACCCAATATAAAACTCAAAGTGCACAATAAAACTCATTTATATCAGAACAACAACAAACCCACATCAAATTACATTTGAAAGGATGGTCATCAGATGCTTTTAAGTTCTATAAAAAGCACTTGCACGGGAGTATAAGAAAAACTAATAATTGTCTATTATATCCCTAACAGACATCTAAAATTGTTTCGGTCACGAACTACAGTTATTACCGAATGTAATGGTGCACTTTGTGACTGAGATTTGTCTATGAGAATATAACGTAGACCACAAAGAATCTGTGCCTCGCATGATGGAACGAAATGTCAGGCACAATTATCTGCTGAGTGCTACTGAGACTTTGATGGTAAACCGCACACATATAGCAAGACGACGTCTTTGATATAGTTACGCTACCTTATGTTACCTCGCATTCCTAAACGAATTGCTTCCAAAAGCGGAAGGTATTTTATCTATCTATACTCGTCTTGATTTTATTAACGATGTACGGAAAATGAAGCTTTTGGTAAAAAGGAAATTGGTTGCTAGAAAGGGTAGAGAAGTGCTTACACAAGGTTTTGACATTTTGTAAGTGGAACTTCGATATTTCTCGTTTGAGTGTTATGAAAGCAAACTAGATGTTGCTTAGAGCTTTACTGATATTTTTGGAGAACTAATATATATGTGTTAAAGATTATTCAAATGTAAGACATGGATTGTGTAGTAGACGAAGTTTCCTGACATTTTATAGCTGTCCTAAACCTCAGATTTCGCGATTACATGAAGCTATATTTTCTCAGTTTTATGCGTTTTCCAGAACCATAAACCTATGCATTTAAAAATCAATCACTCACCTGCGAAATTTAATGTAACTTACATCGAATATTAAATAATTTGAAAGAAATTAAGTTAAATTTTTGTCCACGTCAGTAGGTGGTTTTTTTAAATGTCTCGTTCATTAGGTGCCTCGTGAGAAATTATTTGTCTGTTGAACAAAAATTGTGCCTTGCAATTTTTTCCTTATAAATGCGAATAGACCAGAACTCGTTGTTTTTGTTCACTGTCATGATATTGAAACAAACTTGTCTTAAAAGATTGTTTCTAGACTTCGTGTTTCGTTAGTGATTTCAGACACCGTGTTTCTTTAACACCTTGATCCTGTAATGTCTTGTTTCTGAAATACCTCGTTTGAGAAGCAACCTTTTCTGCTAATTGCGTATTACGTCTTAGAGATCTGGCTTCTTGAACATTTAGACTTTTAGGACTTGCCAATTCGTATATTAGATTACTTTATAGCACTTTGTTTCGCCAATACCAGTATTACAAAATAGCATATTTTTATTAGCGGCTATATAGTTTACAGATACCTTGATTCTTTACTTATACTTTGGACACGCGTTTTTATAGTGATTCTAGAGCACCGAATTTCTGTAACATTCAGATCGTAGAATTTTCCATTTATATAACAGCTTATTTACATAAGCTAATCATAGAACACCTAATTAGGTTTTACAACTGCGTACTACTAATAGCTTTAATTTAAATTAAATTCTATTTTTTTTCAAACGGCTATCGGCATTTAATTCATAAAATTCTTATTTAGAAACATTTCAGGCACACATTGTAACGCGCTGGCGTTACGTTAAATAGAAACCGGACGGAAAATGAGAAAGTTAATCTTAAACAGGCAACATTAATATTGATGTATCCTGTATATTCTGATTTTATGAATAGTCGTGTTCATTAGGCATGAAATTTGAATAAATGAAAGAAAATTCAGGTCATAGACTTAAAACCATACCATAGCTTTTTTGGTGGAATACATATTTGAACGTAACTCAAGACCATAAATTATTTCGAAAACCACAAAAACAGCAAACAGAATATTTATAACAATAAATTTTCATAACGTTGTCATACCATTGTAAGAAGACTTTTAGAATAAAAGGCAAATAACCATAAAATTATTAATGCGAATGTTCCATATCATAATTATCCTAAACACATGGGAGTTATTACAATTTGTAGTAGGATTGACAAAAATCAATGTCATATAAAAACACGGGTGGTTACAATATAAATTAAACCCCAGACAAGCAGCTCATACAATGTAGCAATCACTTAAAAACACAAACACTCAGTTAGCGAAATTCACAAATATCAAGTTGCAGATAATTTAATCATTTCATACAATACAATGTATTCATTTGTATTTCTGTAGACATTAGCACGTGACGTTAACATAAGTAAACCATATGACATCTTGCATCTTTCACGTGTTTAATTCCCGACACACAATCACATAATTCCCGAAGCTATGCAAATTGGGAGGAATGACTGAAGCTTGGCACTTGTTACGGTATTCCGTATTCAGTATTCAGTAAAGAAATCGTTTGCGCCGAATACCGCAACAAAACAGGGACAGAATGGTAGAATTGAATTAGCATTCCGGCTAGCTCAAAAACGCCGTAGAGTGGCGTAGATGAAACAAAAAGAACACATTGGAGACCTCAGTACGTAACGTTGTGCATTCTGTGTAGATGAAATAAGGCTAGCCGTGGCATAATAGTAAAATTAGTAAGATTAAATTTGATTAGAAAACACAGAGAGGTGGAGTTATAGAAAACGTCATAACACCGAGTACGCCGTTATCATATCATATCATATCATATCATATATATATATATATATATATATATATATATATAGACTGAACTGTGTTGAAAATTTGGGCACAGTACTCCTACGATTTTTGCAGATTTATTTACGTAATATAAGAATAGTGCAAATAGATATTTCGTTATGTGCAATCCGCATAGCAGACTTACGATGAGTTGGTTGCATCCCTCACAGGGGAATTTACTGTCGTTATACATTTGTTTTGGTTGAAAGGGAGTTTGATGTGATAGCCATGCGCGCTTGTTGGAAATTATAAGTACGTAGTAGAAATGGCATAACACGTTTTGTAAACGAAGATTTTGAACCGTTAAAATGTTTTTAATGCCTGACCGTTGCGAATCGCAATGGGTAATTGCTAAACCCAAAGCAATGTGTTTAATTTGCTTAAGTTATAATATGAAATAAAACGGTTAGTATGCAATTAAATTCTTTGATAAAAATAATTGTATTTATAGCAAGTCCAGAAAGTTGTATAAAAGCTCCCCACGTTAGAGATTCAATTCACTTATTTGGTCTAGTGTAGATGGAAATCGTCTATTGGAAAAAAATCATGATTTAGAAGACGTTTGTAGAAATCCATTATTTTATTTGCTGTGAATAATATGGTAGTTTCAAACATCGTTGAAAATTAATTTGAAATTCATTTTGGACTCCATAATGTGGTTTAGTGCTTTACGGACAGCAGATGTTCAAGAAAACATCTTGTTGTTGACATGTTTAACAGCTAGATTAAGCTGGAAAGATAAGTACAAACACCTTTAGATATTTCACTTAATAAATCCTTCGAGAGTAACAATAAAAGTTATTATTTAACATGTTCATTATATACCCAAAAAGAATTTAAAATTAACTATTAGGCTAAATTCTAAAACTCTTTAGATCTAAGTATGATTTTGTTAAAATAATAATGATTCATTAGATTAGTATAAAGTTAATTGTTTTGACCTATGAATGTTGAGTGTAATTTTGAATTAACATTATTGATAAGTAAATATGTACCGGTGAAACAAAGATGTCTTTGCTTGATTCCGTAAGAAGTTTAATATGCCATTATTAGTTCTCCGATAGTACAGTAGTACGACATTGGTCGGAATTTATATATATTTTTTAAAAGAGAATAAAATTCATAGACTGATCAATTGAAGTGAAAGGAAAAACATTTATACATATATAGTGTTGAATTAATTTAATGTATATATTTAAACAAGAGAATAATGTATGAATTAATATGATACTATCTTTATTTGCATAATACGGATGTTTTGCTTATTAATTCATTGGGACATAAGCAGTGACTCCCGTTTAACTAAATTTGTGATTTAGAAATTCCAGGACATTCATTTTAGGTTGAAGTTGTATTGTTCCTGTTAAAATACACTTGAGTATGGGCTTGTTGGGTGCAAGGTACGGTTAATTTTAGTCTACTGATCTATTTTTTGAACATCACAATAAAAATTGACCTACTTATGGGTCAAAATGGCATTGCATATCCACTAACGTTACCTTGTTGAAAATTCTACTTCTAGTTCTCGATGTTCCGTAAGTTGATAATTTGTTTGCGGAATAAAATAAATGGTTTGTGGTTTATACATTTAAATTTTTAGCAAAGTAAGTCGTTGCAACAGGGTATCAGTTCTTGAAGTTGCTATAGTTTCAACAGCGAAGGTACCTAACGAATTAAAACCGTGCTCATTCCCAAATGATCCTGCAAAATGTCGTCAACTTGCTCTATATCAACGCTGGTACTTAAGCTAACCTTGGGATTAAACGATTCATATGTTTTTCTTCCGAATGTTTCAAACGGCAGATATGTTATTGTTGTTTCCTGGAGACGTCACATTGTAACAAATATAAATTCTATGGTATCAAATTTTAAAGTCGTTTCTATTTGTTACTACTCTGTGGTATCTGATCCTTTTTTTTGCATAATAACCTCAAAATTAACAATTTCATAATAAAAGTGAATGTTATTACCATCTAATTCGCTTTGGATTTACCGTAATAATTTATTCAATTATAACAAATATTTTAAAATTGTCCAAGAGCAAGATGTCTTATAATTATTTTATATGCCAGTCACTTGTGCTGCCTAATTCGTAGGCGTCTGCATTCACTTTGAAGGATTACTGCGTTAATATAGCGCTTGCGCAGAGTGTTACGAAGTGACGTTTCTGACAGATCAGCTGTTTTTTTAAATTGACAGTATTGATGTGGGAACTTGGCGAATTTGCTCAAGTACAGCGGTTGTTAAGAGCAGAAGAGGATGTTGGCACGTTTACGTAGCCGCTGGTGTCTCAGAATAGCCATCTAGGTCGAGGGTGGGTTCACGCTCGTCCTAGAGGGAGCCGAGATGGAAACTTTCCTCGGATTCCGCCCAGGCGACCGGAACAGAGAATGAAGTAACAACGTGGTCACCGGCCATAGAAATCCATTAACGGTGAGGTGATAGTTTTTTAGGAAATACTAAAACTAAAAGAATCTTTAATTTTCTCAGCGCATTGGTAGAATACGAATAAATTTTAGGAATAAGAAGAATTGGAAGTCGCCCATATGGTGTTTATTTAGTAGAAAAACATGATGTAAGCTTTTGGTTGGGAAATTTTTATGGAGTTAGAGCTTTTATTATACGTACAAAATTCAGGTATTTACAACCCTGATAAATACAGGAATCCATTCCCGGTGAGTTTCAATTCGTTTGTGTGGCTATGGTTGAAATAATATCAAGATTATAAACTTTTAGAAATGCTCGCAAAGTTATTTGAGATATTGCATTTAGCGAAAATATAAATTTTAAATTTAGGATATAGTATAAAAGATCGTGAGAATAATCATGTTTCAATAGTTGTATACTAAATTCATTTTCTTATTTGGTGTCAAAATTAAAGTCTAATAAAAAAGAAAGGAAAACCTTGTTCCGTAGACGTAAATCGAAATATTTAGGGATACATGTGAAGCATGCATGTGGCCTTTATAAAAAGTTTATAAAGTCCAATTCTATCAAAACTTATCTATTTATACTATGTCTGATAATTTGGTTATTCCTGTACCATGTTAAACTAAATTATTTATTTTTATTTAATTTTTCTGATTTCGAATACTATTTCTGTAACAAATATTACGTATGAAATTTATTTGAAGCTTGTTGTGAACCAATATAACAGATCTGTCAATTGGGGGTATTAAAATTTTTTTCTTCTTGAAAATAGTTTTAAATATAAAAATTTCTTTATTTAAAGAGGAAAGTTATGAATTCTTATTCCATTGAAAGAATAATTTTACTTTTGAATAATATACTTGAGATTTTGTTAACATATACTGGAGAGAAAGAAAAGAATTACTTTAAATTATATTTTGGTTCAAAGCACTAAGTTTTTTATTTCCGAGTATTTAAATTAATGACATTACCATTCGAGAAGATAAAATTTGAGTAATGAAACTTGAGCGACGCCCAAGCAAGTTATGTTATAGAAGTTATGAAAATGATTTTTTTAACCCATTTTTAGGTATATCAATTTTAAAGTGGTGATTTCATGCTGTTTAACTTATTTGTTTTGTTGTATTTCTTTTGTAAGACACAA
This sequence comes from Platerodrilus igneus, assembly GCA_036346225.1. Taxonomy (NCBI): domain Eukaryota; kingdom Metazoa; phylum Arthropoda; class Insecta; order Coleoptera; family Lycidae; genus Platerodrilus; species Platerodrilus igneus. The sequence goes on from JARFIW010000289.1 coordinate 9,916,592, forward strand.
ATAGTGTCTCTAAATTAAAATTTATTGTGTACCATTTTGTTGCAGGATTATCACAACAGGAGTTGAAGGAGCTATTTTCGAGAGGTTTCCAGCAATGTTGTTCTGTTTAACTTGTATATTTTTTTAGATAGTCACTATAACCTGTAGGTTTTGCATCTTCTCACAGGATACTTTAAATATTTATCGCCCACATAGATGCGATGGCGCTCAATTTTCCCTTCACTTTCGCTTCACTGACGCCCAACTTCAAAATCATAGTATTGGTGTGTCCGACTCCAACCCAAATCTTTGAATAAAAAAGAAAGTTCATTTCAACATAGCAACAACTTGCCTATTTAAAATAGTTAACCCAATAATATATAGTATATTCTAAAATTCTATAAATATCACATGTAACGGTTGAACAACTTCGAATACTATAACGCTTTTTTTACAAGAAGATAATGACGTGTTATGGATTCAGATTTCAATTTCAATTTAAAGAATATTTTTAGATCAAGAGTAAAAATTGGTTTTAAAACTATCAGTAAAAATAACAAAAATCGTATTTTTGTTTTCCAAATACTCCGAACCACCCCATATAAACCTAAAGAGAAAGGCGTTTAGGTGCGAAACAGTTATGTGTGGATTCAAAATTCAATAGAAATTATAGGTTTCCGTTCACGTAATAAATGTTCATGGATAATGTAAATACAAATGCTTTGTTGTCAATTGCTGCTAATTAAACTGGAGGACTCGAATCGCAATAACATTAGTACCTTCAGTCCCATTCGCGTAAGTTATCTTGCTGTTCGTTATTCTGAAATGCATTATGCTGCTGATTTAATCACTAGAATTGTTGTCTTGGGACATACTGAATCGTGAACACCCATAGGGGAAGCTGCATGGTGGCATCAATCCTTCATACCATCAGTGACACCTCTATCAGATCGTAGGGATCAATTCCCATGAGCTTGACAAAAATGGAATTAAGGAAATCAACTTATAGTTTTATAACACATATAAGCATTAACTGAAACTTCAAACATCACAAACCATCTCAAATGACAAGAAATTTTGGCAAGTGTTAATTGTTTCACCTTAGAAGTTGGCAAGTAATTACAAGAGGCCGTAGTAATTACGAAGCTTTCCAATTATAAGTTTGAATAGATTGATATTCTGATTAAACTTGTAAGACCGGATACGTTGACGCCAAATTTGCAAACTTTACTATTACTGGAAATGGAAGCCTAAGTTCAATTATTCAGTGTCGATATAGTTGTAATGTAGACATGGACTGCTTTATGTAATGAAAATTAATACATTGCAATTTTACTTCAAATAATAATAGTTTTGGTGATTTAATTTATTTCTGACCCGGTTGTATTTAAATCTTTATACAATACAGACCAGAATAAAGAAATGTTGGAGTAGGTTCTTTAAGCAGTTCTAGATCCTGTAACATATTTTTTTAGTGGGCGAAGAATACGAACACGCAGAATGTGGAACACACTCTGGGTCTGCTAACATCGACCCTCATGGGTTGCGGAGAATAACATGAGACTTAAAATCATCAGGGTTGTTATATAGACTATTTGAAAACACGGCTGAAAAGAAAACTAAAGATACACTGTAACTGAAAGAAAACATTTGAAAGAAACAAGGTACCAACGTATAATGATTATACGAGATTTTAGTTCCAATGCAGTACAATTGCTACTATAAAAAAAATGTACAAAACTGTAAATAAATTCTGGATTCCATTTTGTAACGTAAATCAAATTCATAACTCGCTATACAATGCAATTTTTAATATTTGAAAATTATTGAAACTATTGCAAAAAAATTTAAAGTATAAGCTGTCACTATAATAATTTCCAATTTGGTAATAAAATGCTATAACACTCTAAAGGTACATGAAACAACAATTAACAAAATATTTGTATACATGAATTAATAGTTTAAATAATACATCCAATAGATAAGGTAATATACGATGAAAAATTTCATGAAATTTTTGCCTGACAAAACTTAACCTTGTATTTTAAATTTTACTAACATTTAAGAGATTCAATAAATGTAGCTTAGATAATGGCGTTATAATAATTTTGCATTTTTAATTATATATTTTTTTATGAACAGTATAATAAAGCAAACTATAATTTAAAGAGAATGTTTTAACTTCTTTGACAAGTGTGTCAAATTAGAACAGAAATAGAACATGTATAAGACAACGATTTAGTAACATATTGTTGTGATACTGTAGCAATACCCCTATGCGTCCTTTTTGTGAATTAAAAAGGTAAAAGTTTTTAATCTGTCAATTTTTGATTTTTAATGTATAATTTTAATTGCGTCGGCTAGCTCAGTTTTTAAATTAAGCACGGAGCTAGCTACAATACGACAAACAAAGGATTTAAATTTACCTTCTACCTCTCCTACCTGTTCTAACCTTTAAACCAAAACACCATTAAGCACAAATTATTATAATGTTCTCAAAAATATTTACAACGTATGAAAAGTTTAAAGATTTTCTAAATTAATAATTATCACTCCCAAAGATGATCAAAAAGCCAGCGAAATCACTATTATTATTATTATTAACTGAAGCTCCATGAACGTTCATTCAACCTTCTTAAATATTTACGTAATTTACAACGTGTACTCAAAAAAACCAACCCTGCCGACCTCTCACATAAATTATCATGAAAGCAATTTTTAAAGTATTTAAATTAGAAGTATTCAATGAAATGTTAATTTTTAAATCATTTAGTTTAGAAATGTACAACGAAATATTCACAAATAAAATAATAAAATATTCAGATTGGCTAACCTGTTGTTTTCAGCTCGAATTAGTCCCTGATCCAACTGCTTTAGATATTGTCTGCATTCCTCTTAGCATAGCCTTAAATCACTCTAGCGTCCTCCATTAAACTCCTTGACAATTCCTAGTTGAAGTAAATGCTTGTTGCATTTCCTCATTTGTTCCAGTAATTATTTATAATCGCTTATCCATTAATTATTAAGAATCATCATCCAGTATTTAGAATTCACCTCTAGTAATTATCTGGACTTTTCCAGTAATTATTTAGAGTCTTTTTTATTAAGGTTAATATTAGAATTTAAATTAAAACAACTTTTAGTTACTTACGCCTTTTGAAGGGTAAAACGACAAACCTATTAATTTTCCATAATTACAATGGTATTATTTCACACTTCACAATAAATCACTTTACGTAAATATCTTTGTTTTAAGGGATGTGAACTAAGCCTTACTTCATGGCGAAATGATTTGTTTACAAATCCAGTCATATTTAAATGCATCGTCTATCTATTGACAAACACAAAGTTCGTTGTTGTGTATAAAACTTTTATACCAGGTTTTTAGATATTCCATCGTATTGTATTGTATGTTAATATCAACGCGTTTCTTTTGTCACGTACCAATTCGTGTTAATAGCATTGATTCTCTTGGATTTTCATACTTCTAGATAAGTAAACCATTGTTTGTTCAAATAAATTTCGTGAACTTTGATTTTAATTACCATACCTTGCTTGTTTTCAATAAATCAGGTATTGGTTTTAGCTTTCCAGTCACGTAGACTTAATTCAATGTATGCATTAAATTATATGCGTTTGCTATCTTACACATTTTTAAACCTGCTTGTTTTAATTGGGATCCTTGACGTATTAATGATGGGTTATCCATGCGTGTCGCGTTTCAGCTTGCGTTTATGTTGTTTAATAACTTACAAATTTGTTTATTTAAATAAATCTTCAAAATATTTTTCATTAGCTAAATTAATTATGATTATGGTTTATATACAGGGCGTTGTCATTTACTTTCCAGTCTAATCATCGTATTTCTTGTTTTCTTTAGAAAACTGTCTCGTTTTCTGAGCCCTCGTGTATTTTATTTGAAGTGCGCTACACTATTGGTCCTAACTACCCCTAAATGACCTTATTAACACGACAATATGTTATATTTTCTTACTCCTTATCAGGTAACAAACAATGGAGTTCTTGAAGTAGAATCACAGGATCTTCTAACCAAAAAATTATCAGCTGGTAGAATTCGTTGCTCCTTCAGGAAACAAACTTATGACCAACATCATCATTTGTTTAAAATTAAAGAAACGTACACCAAGATTGCATTCCAAATTATAGATATAAAACTTCTTTGCAGGTATTTGATCCAAGAAAATTTAAGTACGAAGTAAAATTAGATTTATGAATTTAGATAATTACGCCGGCACCTTGAATTGCATACTTGATTTAATTATTAAATCAGGTATCGCGAACGACCCTAAAATAATTAGTATGGCGGCGTGTTTCAACGACAAACGGAAATTAAATCTGTTTGCATCTCACCATCTTTTCAATTAAAATGGGTTTCTGCAGTATATCGTGAAGAGAATGCTTCATAGAGAAATCCTATAAACTTATTTTGTAAGGAAATATTAAATACATTTAGAAAACACATACCTTAAATTGGTACATAATTGGAAATTTACGACAGACAAAATTACCTAGATCACTGAAAATCAGAGAATGAAATGGACAATTTAACAGCCGGTTAACAAACAGGTGTACGCAAAGATAAGGCCAGAAGCGATAAATAAGACTGGAGTTATAAATCGAAATGACAGAATTTGAATCCACACAAATTCATGTGGTAACATAACCGCTAATGAACAAACGTAACACTTTATAAATACGTATTTATGTGTTTTATATATTTTAAAGAGAAAGGAAATTATTCAAGATTGTTGAATAAAACAGAAATTATTTCAGAAAAATAAAACTTATTTATTTTAAAACAATACAAACGTATGTAATAAAATAAACTCAAATCAGAAGTAAATAACCGTAGTAAAACTGAAAGGTTATTTAGCTGGAACATGGATGGCAATATGCCTAAGGCAAAGTGACATGTTACAGCCCTACGGAATGTAACGTTACAACAAGCCTAGAGGGAATCTGATCTGATGTCGCTAAGCAATTATAGAAAATAAAAAACGGTAACTGACCACGTAATATATTCATGTAACCTTGTGGAACTTTTAGAATAAGAGGATGGAATATCGAATGACAATAGGACCAATACAAAAAATTTCTAAAATTTCTCAAAATTGTTCAAACATACGAATATATGACACTTTATTTTGAGATTTTTCGTTCGCTTAAATGAACATTCGGGGTAATTTTTATAGAGATTTTACTTTTAATGCCACTCTTACTCTGGATTCAACGCTTTACCCTACCCAATAATCGGAGAACTTGCCCAAATCGGGTATAAATACATTATTTATTAAAAGTCGAAAGGCTTTGATTTAGTTTCTGATGGAATTTTTATTCTGAATCAATTGTTCATCTCCCAATAGCGACAACCTACCACAAAACAGCACAAGCATGTAATATAGCGTTTCCTGAAAGCCATTGGTTTAAATTGCATATTGGGCGATAGTTTGGCTGTAGTAGGTCCGTGGATTAGTTAGGTACTCGTGTAGCTACTGACAGAATAATAATAATAACAAGAAGTGACACTTTGCGTTTTTAGGAAGACCAAGTTTCTTTGCGGATGAATACAATCCGCCATTATTTTGTTGGTATATCCATGGAATAATAATACACTCACGCTAGTGTAGTGTATTATTATTCTGTGGAATATCCTTCAACCTTCTTTAAGTTTATTGTACTGTTCTTGTTCTACGTTGTAATTTCACTTCAATAGGTTCCTTTATTTTGTTGGAGCCTAAATTAAGCAGTTTTGCATACAATAGTCAATTTAAATATTTAAAGCAATTTCTAACTCAACGTTTTTGAATTTCCCGCTGCATCTGTGTACCTACAGAATAATGGCTGAAGGTCACGTATTTTTGGTACATGAAAAACAAAGGATTTTTAAAGAGTGTCACTTCTTTTGGGGGTGTTATTATTCTATGCTACTGATTCATAGGTTCTAGATGCCCTCTTGCGGATGAGAGGCTGAGATTTTCTTTGAGCGTTGACCGACAGTTAAAGATATTTACTTTACTTTGTATGGCATTGGTTTGGCTAAATTCTAAATTTCCGAATAAACACTTCACCTCCTACTATCTTGTGGGCCATTAGAGAATTCAAAATTACTGTAGCGTGTGTCCGTGGTTAACCCTACCTCCAAAATCAAAATTACAATCCAAAAAGTTTTCAAGCATAAACAGTTGGTACATATTCCTTTTCTAGTAGAAATGGCACTCTGATTAAAAGTGGCAGGTGGAATCGGGAACGGATTACAGCAAAAAAGGAGTTGGACGATGGCTTGACAGAAATAATTTAATCACTTATATTGTGCCAGGACCGACCCTGGATATTTATTCTGTTATTTAATATTAGTTGGATTTCTCTTCCTGAGCCTAACATTGCATTTTTTTAATTTTAATATGTATGCTCCGTTAAGTAATAAAAGTTAGCACGCGTTTTTCTTATAATAAGGTTTGTGTAACGATAAGAAAACTGGTTTTGTTGGGGGTGCGCGGTTGAATACGACAAGGCGTCGCCGTGGATCAATGTAGTAAGCGTAAGACTACGGATCCCAAGGTCCTGGGTTCAAATCCCGACACGACCGACTGCTTGAAAATGGCAGGTGAGCATTTTTTACAAAAATTACGCCCTCGTTCGGATGAGAGGTTAAATGAAGGTCCCGTGTGTGAGTGTTGTCACGCACGTTAAAGATCCCTACCTTGCCTGGAACGGCAAGGGTTCGGCAAAATTCTAAATTTCCAGGCAACAAAAGACTCGCCTCCTGGCCAATGTAGTACCTTCGGGTGGAGCATTGGGAATGTAAATGAATGGTTGAATACAACGTACGTTAATTAGTAGGTTGTTGACGACGGAAAGACGTGTTTTACCTCGATTGTGTTGCGGGTCAATCATTAAAAGTGAGACGATTATTGACCGTTAAGCGGATACAGTCTGGTATGCGTTTTCAAGATTGAAGTATTGCTTATGCGTTTGTCTGGTGTTTCAAGAATTGTTATGAAACCATTCAGCAAGGTATCGAAGAATTTACTGAGAATGTATGCTGTGAGTGGCAGTATACGACAACAGGAGTTCAAATCTTTATATCTTTTTTGTTAAAAAGCTCGAAACAACGCCTGAGATATTGGCTGGTTAAAAGTGTGGAACGTTTCCAAAGTATAAACACGCTACCTAAAGCTTTTTTGCATACGTTTGTTTAGTGGAGTAACAGTGCCAGTAGTCGGCCACTTAAAGCTGCGTTTTACTTTATGAGTAAAAATAAAATTAAATAAAAACCCTTAACCACAATAAATATTTAAATTACTAAATACGTATTTCGACCACTATGTGGCCAACATCAGTAGAAAAAAAAAAAAAGAAAAAAAAAAAAGAAAAAGGCTGTTGTTCTGTAACACTTCAGAGGATATTCTCCTCACCACTTAGGCTAGTGAACCTTCCCAACCTATAATTTACTATATTGTTGCTTTAAACACTATCGAGGATATTCTCCTCACCCGCAGGCTAGTGTTCTCAACAACAAACAAGTGAAACTATAAATAATAAATAAAAAAATCAGTGCCAAATCACAGTGTCCAGCCCCCAGAGAAATCGAAGTTCAGCCTTTAACTGCCCTGTTGTCAGCCATCAAAACGTAAGTTTATCCTGATATTGCCCATTTGTCAGCCAAGGTGAGAAGTAACATAAAAGAATATTTATTAAATTGTAGCTACTTAAATAATTACAAAATAATCTCAAAGCGCTATTATAATACGCAATGTATAAATACATGTTATGGTATATATTACTCGCAAAATGAGCATACGAAATTTTTGTTGGCAAACTGAGTACATTTTAAGTGATACCACTTAGAACATTTGTCGCAACCCACATTGTTTAAGGAATTGTCGACTGTGTAACTGTCCATTTCAACATTACAACCCGCACAAGTTTCTTTAACTCTGCTGTTCTGCGGCTTGTCGTTTTGATCGAGTTTGCATTTATGCAGCTTTTTGCTTCGGTTTTTATTTTATGTTTCTTTTCATCAATTTCAACACAACGTGTCAGACGATATTCTTTTTCCTTTTGTTAGTCATCTTCTTTTTTTGTTTCATTTCTTCCTTCTGTCTCAGGTAGTTCCCAAAACTGTCAGATGAAACTGCTGCTGGAGTTTTCTGTACAATTTTTTTTTCCTTTTTACAGATGATTTGAGAGGAGTTGACCAAAATGTTTTTCAAATGGATTACTGGTATTAATTTCATTCGTTACTTTTGTGTTTATTTCTAGTATCTTCTCTACCTGGTTATTCTTTTTATTGTTGCCACTAATGCTGTTGTCGTTCTTATTATTATCTATAAACTTATTGTTATCGAAATTTCGTTCTAGGTTTTTTTTTTGGTGTTTAGGCTTAAACTCTGCATCAATAGTAATGTTGGTTTGCTTTGCTCTGATACAGATATGTTCTAGTATTTGAATCTTTTCATTTTTTTTCAACAATGTGGTTGATGGACTGCTAGGTTGTCATCAGCATTATGCTTTTCAATATCATTTTGGGGTACTTTTTCTAATGTTTGAATTCTATTTTTAACTTTGCTCATCTTCTGACATTCTAATAATGTATTTGTTCCATTCGTGTTAGTGCTATCATTTTCAGTAAATGTTTCTTGTTCAAGTTCTAATCTGTCATTTATAATTTTGTTTTGTGCAACTGCATTATTTTGTATCAAATAGTCATGACTGGTGTCTGAATAATTTGTATTAAATAAAAAATTCAGATTATAATTGGAAACCCCAACGTTTGAATCTGTGATATTATAATCAATTTGCTTTTATGAATTACTAGGCTATTAGTCACCTTTTGCAATATTCCATCATCGTCGATTTCGTAAATTTCTATATTTGTTGTGGGCGTAAAGTCGGTATCATTTTTATTGTCCTAATTTCATTAATATTATCTGTATAATTACTGTTCGGAAATTGGTGTTGAAGTTTTTCAGCTTGCTTAGTACACTTTCTGTTATTTCAAATTCTTGGTTTTGAAGACATTGTTAACACGTTCCAAATTATTCTGAACGCATTTGGTGAAATCAACTGCGTCAGGGTTGAAAGGATAAAGTCCGCATTTGCGAAAGCCAGTTTTTATGGATTTGGTCATGTCAGTGACAAGCACATCTTCTAAAAGAAGACAAAATGTACTCTTTATTAAAATTCTATGTATTTTGTCTTCTTTAGCCTACCAATTTCGTAGGGTTTTTTTTTCATTTCATCTTAAACGGTTCAAACACGCTCACATTAGCTGGTTGCATGATGTGGGTCGTGTTTGGGGGTACAGGACACAATATTATGCTATTATCACGACAAAACTGATTGAGTTCCAATGTTAAGTGAGATTTATGGCCATCAATTAACAGTTACATCGGACGTTGAATATATTGTTCAGATAACCAAGATTAAAAACAAACCATTGTATGTATATATGTATGTATTAAAAAAAACGTTATTTGGCATCCAACCACTCTCTGATTGTCCTAAATACCAACCGGAAGGTATGCTGTCCACAATATTCTTTGGGGACCAAATATATAGAAAAATTACCATTGAGTTTACAGTTGTTCCACTTGCGGAAAATACTAAAAGTACCGTTATGGCCCCTTATCACTTCTTACTTTAATCGCAAATGTTTTTACAACCTCGCGAAGCTAGAACTTTGCCTGTTTCCGGACACATACAAAAACTAGTTTCGTCTCCATTATAAATCGTCTCTGGATCTTCCAAAACATCAATAACACCATGCTGTACCAAGTATTCTCTCAATTCTCTAAACAACTAACTTTCGAATCAACTTTTCTGTTACTATGCTTATTGCTGCTGTTAAACCGTCAGCTTCTTTGTATATCAGTTGAGGATACCGTTTTAGAAATCCTCTATACTATTTTCGCCAGGTTTTCTGCCACGGAAAGATATTTTTCTCCCATCAGTTGTAATAATCTGCTGCATGCGTTTAATAAATCATGTTTTTTTCGGGGAAGTCCACATCTTGCAAGTTCGTTTAACCAATTAACAAGTTTGGTTTCTTCGGGCGCCGATAAAACTGTTCCTGGGCCCATCTTTCATGGTACTTCCTTGACTTTGTTATTAAGATGATCTTGGGTCGTGCCTCTTGGAACACCATACTTTCGACTTGCCTCTCGAATGCTCAGTTTCCAGACTCGAATAGCTGTTAGGGCATTTTTAGGGTTTCTTCAGAGTACGAATAAATCTGCCTCTTTGCCACTGGAACCATAGTAATCTAAAAGAGTAAATGCACTGAGAATATACAATTCTTAAATCTAGGTATTCAAAATTAATAATCTACGTTAAAAAAGGAAATGCTGAATACAGGTTCAAATCATCTTGGTAGTCAACCACCTAACATTCAAAGTGGCCGACTACTGGTTTTCAGTTATAATATTACATGTTTTGATGCGAAATGGAGTTTGCCTTGATTATATTTATGCAGGTTGACAATAAGAATTAATTTAGAAAGTTTACGAAATATCCAACGGTCAGCCACCCGGCTAACTACTGGGTTTTGGGTATATCTGCAATACCAGTACTCAACGCCACTGAAACAGTTTATTGGTAGAAATTTAAATCTATTTTGACGTTAGGATTTGTAAGGATTATGTTTACAACCAAAATTTGTTAGATTATAAACTCCGTTTAGCTCTGTTGATGACTATTTACCACATGCACACAAAGTCAAAACTTAAAGTTACGTACCATTCTAATCCCACAAAGACACTTCAATACAACACTGTCAACATTAGCTACAATTTTAAGGTTGGGATTCTCAAACTTACAGAAACCGCGGGATATTGGCGGCTAACTACAGGCAAATCAAAAGTTTTACAACATATTTCTCATTTGAACTGTTTCCAAATATTTAATAACGCATTGGGCGAATACTGCAGATGGCTGGCTTAGGCACAGTTACTCTAGTCGGCGAGTGCTACTTTTGTGAGAACGAACGACTATTATATTTCCGAGACGTGTATTGCACCCCCGATTTGGACAGTGCGACAAAATGACCTCAGTCATGTCTTTGGTACCAACGGATTCGTGTGTGAGCGAAGATGTAGTTTAAATTTTTACAACCTATTCAATTAATCACGGATAAAGAACCCTTTCAAATAACCGTTGTCTTATAGTAATTAAAAATAGTAGGTGCTACAAAATTGATTTTGTAGTTGCTTTGCTTACCGTAAATGACCTTACAGTTTGGTTCTTGTATTAGAGTAGTAGAATTATTAGTAAAGACTAACTATTAATTAAGAAGGTTTAGAAAAGGTACTTAGATTTAACAAACAGGCATGTTATTATGCCTGGAAGAATTACTCAGCAAAACACAGAAGTTATGTTTAAATTACGATTCTGTTATGCTTTGTTACGACCAGAAAGAAAATATTGGATTTTAATTGTATGGCTAATGTGTTTCTGGCAAGGGTTCACGGTTGAGCTGTGTAAATCTTATAATACTCTATCTTTGATTCTGGAATTAATAGAATTACAGCTCTAGCCACAAGTGGCCATTAATAAGTGGGCGTTTTCTGCTCTAATAAGACTGAAGGGCGAGATCATTGTACAAGTATAACACTAATGGTTAGGTGTGTATTATTAATCTGCATTCTACAATGAATGTTTCATACAAACATAATTTCCTACCATTTGGAGAAGGGCATCATCATCATCATCATTTTGTTTTCGACCATACTTAAGGTCGGTTTGACGCAGCTCTAACTTCTTTTCTATTCTGTGCTAATCTAAAAGCTCTACATACCCTTCACAACCTAAATTTCTAATAATTTGACTAATATAGTTTGGTCTAGGTCTTCCTATATCCTTCTATCTTTTTCCTATCCAGCTGGCTCTACATAGATATTAGCAACCTGATGGTTGTTAAAGATTCTAACATGTTTACATGATTACCATTTATAACGAAATGAAATACAGCCTGGTTATCCGCTTTAAAAAAGGAAAAGTGTTAAATTATATGTTATGGTAAGGCTTAAGCAACGAATCACTGCCAACATGCCAGACCGCTACCTAATTGTGAGTTATGTCATGTTGACGTTTATTAAATTATATGTTATGGTAAGGCTTAAGCAACGAAACGCTACCAACATGCCAGACCGCTAACTAATTGTGAGTTATGTTGGAGAAAGGCAAACCTGGTAATTATCCCGAAGGGGCATGACATAGATATGTCCTCCCCAGGATCATATCGGCCGATATGACTCATGAACGTCCTAGGGAAAATATATGAAAGATTACTAGCCAACAGGATAGTGGACTATAGAAATGTACACGGAACGAACAACAGCCAGTACGGTTTTAGAGAAGGGAAGTCGACTGAAGACGCTATCAGCCACGTTTTAAAATCTTCGAAAAGGTCCGACAGTAAAAACGTCATAGTGGTAATGATAAACATCGAAGAAGCATTTAACAACCTTTGGTAGTCGGCCCTGTTTCACAGACTGGAATCAATCAACTGCCCCGAGCGCATCATACGTTTTGAAATTACTGCCAGGATAGATACCTTACAATATAAGGACCACAGTCGATATCTAAAATCGTTACGAAAGGTTACCTGCAGGGATCAGTCTGTGGATCTCTTTTCTGGGACATTTTGCTGGATGGACTGTTAGACGACCTTCAGGCCATGAGAGAGGTTATAACTGTCGTAGTCTACGCGGACGTCATACTCGTCATGATGGAGGGGAATACAAGGGCAGCAATCGAACAAAAAGCTACAACCACAGTAGAGCGAATAGACAACTGGGTACAAGCAAAAAATCTCATCTCTGCGTCCAAGATCACATACAAAGAAGGGAACCCAAGAAACCCCAAATCATCTTACGACACGAAAATTTAAAATGCCGCAAACTAAGTATCTTGGGGTTATCCTTTGAAGATCATTACAAACGTGCGCAAAGGCAAAACTTAATGCAAGACATCGCCATCTACCCAACGCGAGAAAAATTCCCCACATGTCAAGGTCTACATAACGTGATGGCATCCGTAATATGGGGCCGACTTGGGGGCCATCCAAAATGTCACATTCAAGGACAATTAATGCTACTATTGATATTGAAGCCCTTATCATAATTAGTGTACATCGAGATTAGGACAATTAACTTTCTTACATCTACAGAGGACTTAAAACATTGTTCAGTCTTGATATAAAATCGCTATAGAGTCTCTAGGAAATTTTAAACAAAATGAATGAGTTTTCTTGCAAAAAAATTTGTTTTGGCTCCAGTAAGGGAAAACACGGAGAAAACTGGCTAAAAATCCAGTCTTGGTAAAGTACTCAACTGTACAAAGTATGGTTCCGGTTAGTGGGAAGAGCGTGTAAGGTTAAGAGTGTACCGCGAACTATCGTATGTGAAATACCAGTCTTATGAAATTTCTTGAACACCCCTAATCTGAATACGGAGGCTCTAGGAAAACCAAAAATAAAAAAAATGCAAACCTGAGAAGGGCGAGCATCTACTTAAAATAAAATAAATAAAGACACTAACATACCTACATAAAACTTAGCTGAAAAAAAGTTTCAAATCAAATGTCGAATTACCTTAATTTAAATACTTCTAGAAATTGTAGTGTATTTTATTACAACAAGGCTGGAAACTTTTACATTGTGGAAAAACGCAAATAGGACTATTATACAAATTTTTCTATAAGTACACATAAACATTAGACAAAACAAAAAACCAAATATATCAAAAATTACTTAGCTTAATGGAGAACGGCAAAAAAATTACTTTAAACTCTTAAATAATAAATAAACGTCTGTGGGGAAATAATTAATTATTAATAAAAGAAATTTTATTTACGGTTACTGTAGGTTTCATATTTATTATAAATTCCTGATGGACGATTATTTTACAGATTTGGAAACAACTAAAAGCCATCAATATTCTTCTCAATTCATTCAATCAGACCCTAAGAATTCTTAAACTTTGGACGCTCTTTATTTAAGCTTTTTGCAATATGAAGTTGTCAATTTAATAGGAACCATGGTGTTCCTAAATTAAAAGTAACCAACCCCTAGGGTTTTGAACTTCATTCGCAAATCGCTTCAATCAGCTCGATACCTTATGATTCAAACGTTAACCAACCCACTCAAGTTGCTGTTATCTGTCTTGACCAATGACAAACTGTAAAAAAATATCTTCCTCCATACACGATTCGAGACATTTTTGGCAGAATTCAGAAAATTAAGACTGCAAATTGAGTTTTTCGTTTTTTCTATCTAACATATGTAAATTTACTCAAAAATTAACCAAACAAGAAAAGGGTGATTTTGCTTTCGGAATCAACAGATTTTGCGTTTGAAACTTTTCGCTTCAAAACGGCGAGATCGTAGGCGCCAGGGTAACATATTAATAAAATAAATGAATCATAAAACTACAATAATTTAAAGTAAATAACCATGCTATTATTTTAACCTTATAACTGCTATAATGAATTTACAATATAAGATACAAAATAATCCTGCATTAGATCAAGAAGCATGAACCGAAACAAATACTTCTTAAAGCAAATAAGTCTAACCCATTGGTTGGGATTTACCAGTAAGAACCTATTGAAATAAAACAATTAAAAAGTTTCAAAGGAATGTTACGATATTACATTTTTCCATTTTGAAAAAATCCTTTTCATTTAAACGCACCTTATAAATATGGAAAAATATAGTAGTTAAAAATCACTGCGAAACAAAATTTCATTTCTTTTCATTAACAGGCTTTGAAAAACACTCAAATTAAATTTTACGTGTAAGTATCTAGTGAATTAAATGCCTTGATAATTGAAAAACCAAATGCGATTTGCCCTTGGTAAATTCGAATGAGAAGAACAACAATATACAAAAAGGGCAAATAAACGTGCGTTATTTTTACATTGAAAGGTTGATGAGTAGGGAAGAGCGGAAGGGTATGTCGTGGTGCCGGTAAAACATGCTTTGATATCATCACAATAAAAAAATGCGGTTGCAGTGCTTTTTATTTGCGGAAGTTTATTAACAGGAAACTCAAACTAATTATCAACGTGCTGCTCGAGACATTTCATTGCAAAGAACAACCAAAACAAAACAGAAAAATTACGTGGAAGAAAAAATATTTGATAGTACAAAACAAAGAAGAAGCTTAAGACTTACAATGTACTTTATTTATTTTTAAAAATTTTACTTTTAGTAAATTTCATTGCCATTTTGTAGTTACATAAGCCAAGAATTCAAAAAGCATCAGAATTGCAGGTTTTCTCTAGTGGAAGCTTTCCATTTGAACGTTTGAAGATTTAAATAAAATAAATAATGTAAACAACTAAATGAAATTTTACACAACTGCAATTTTTAATTTAATTAAGTGCATTAAAAGAATGAAATGGTTTTAGGTTTTTAGCATACAGAAAAGGAGTCTAACAATTAACATGCTACAATAAACGCTAATGATATGTTTATATACGTGTAGGTGAAATTCACTAAGCTACCGAAACTTTACAGCAGAAGGTAAAACATGTTAACAAGGACGATCAATCACAAATAAGCTATTGAGTAAAGTACATTTAAAAAAATTAGAAGACTTAAATATCTAGGTAATTTCATCGGATTTATGCAGCTAACTTTGTATTGATTACAATGTTACACGAAACTGCTGGTAGTTTTACATTTACCAAAGGTGGTAAGGGTCAGAAAAAATAAAAATACTTAACACTTAGAGCAGACAATATTGCTGTAATCTGTTGGTCAATTAAAACAATATTTATTATTAGTTTCTTATTGAAAACCTAACGACGTTGCGTCACGGGTAAATAAAAATCAGATAAGAAAAATTGATCAAAACGGAAAAAATTTAATGCACACTATATAATACATTTCACAATATAATAGTAATTAAAAATTATTGCCTCTTTAGGATTTCATCATCATCATTATTAGTCTTCAATCCAGGAACGGGTTGGACGCATACCTTCAGTGTTTCTTATTCCACCACACACATTTCCCGAATTACCACATCTTCTCGTGCAATGGTTGATATAGGTCTACCTCTACCACCCCTTTTTATTCTGCTTGATAATATCACACTATTCTCAAGCCTTAGAACGTGCCCTGTCCTAATACATACTTCTACTATTTTTTTATTTATTTATCTACTATTTCCAGAGCTTCTTGTTATTAGCTTAATTGTTAGTTACATGCGAAGCAACTAAGCTACCGAGCCGCCTGATATCTGTAATATCACAGTTGTGACGTTCATTTGCTCCAAATACTTAGAGAAAGTGGTTTGTGAAGTACAGCGTAAAATATACTTCAAAACGGATTATGTTGTAAAACATAAGCTTATTGAAGGTCTTAAAGAACTTGCTATTGATCTGAATTTCGTAGTTTGAAAATTAAAACAGTGCAAATCATATTGTAGCGTTAAAAATCACTCCTGCAACAAAATTTCACATCAGATCTTTTATTACAAGGTTTTAGAAATCACGCGCCATAAGGCGCGGTTGTTAAAAATATTTTGATACATTAGATTATCCTTCGTATATAAGTATTGGAAAAAATGTGTTATGTACAGTTTTAACCCCAGAAAATCTAGCCTGTATTCCACACAGAAACTCGGTGAACTACCTCGCTAAAAATCTGTATTCCGATAAAGGAGCTGAAACCTCGTCTGTACTAACAAGAATAGTTGACGAATAAAAAGTAGTGGAAATGATGGTGTACGTGTTTGAAGGGAGTTCCGGAATGCTATTGTGTGTGAAATACCTGTCTAAATTGGGAGTTATTTTAGATGACACCTAATCTATAAATACGGGGATTTGTCGGGAAAAACCCAAGAAGAAATAACAACAGAATGTGGTAGCTGAAAGGAAGGTTCCAAAATGAAATGTTAAATTTTCTAAATATCAATTAGGCCTCCTCGTAATTGCAATATATTTTACTACAAGACTGGATCTATTACCTTTACATTAGTTGTAAAAAAAACCAATATATGACTATTACACAATTATGTTTTCATTATAAGTACATATAAATATTCTTAAACACAAAAAATCAAAGAACGTATTGAGGGTACGTTTATAAGTTCATACAGTTAAAATAAAGAAAATGTTTATTTATTTACAGTTTATTATAAATACCTATAGTGTTTTTCGACTGTAGATACATGGGAAACAACTAAAAGCAATGATATTCGGAACTCTATTCGTTCCAAGCAGGTCCTACTGGACTTCTGGGACTTCTTTAAAGAGTTAGATGTTATTACTTGGCATGCCTTATTCGAACATGAACTTGTCTACTGAAGGAACAATTTGCCTTAAATTAAAAGTAATCAACTTGGTAGGGTATTACTCCAAACTTTTTTACTAATCACACTAATTAGTTTGATAGCTGGTTATCAATGGTTAACTATACCTACTCAAGTTGTGCATATTATCTTTTGACGGAAATGATGAAGTGCTCTATAAAAAAATTATACTCCCTCCATTCACAACGAGATTTCTTTAGCAGAATTCGGACAGATAAATTAAACTGCGAACTGAAATTACTTTCTGTCGCCTTTTTTTCTATCTAACATATACAAAATTATCTTTCTGAAACCTTTAACCAGAACCAGAGGTAGGTGTTTTCCATTTCTTGAATCAGCACAATTTTGCGTATGAAAATTTTTCGTTTCAAGACGATAAAGTCATATACGCCACCATTATATATTATTAAGAAAAACAAATAAAGCATTAAACTATAATAATTTAGAATACAAAGTTACCAAACAATCATTCTTAACCATAAAAAACCGCCATAATGAATTTGACAATCTTTGAAAATGATCAATATAATATAAAAAAAACCTTTTTTAGATCAATAATGCATGTAACCTAAAAACTACATTTCTTAAAGGAAATAACAGCGATCTTATTTTGGTGAGATTCACCAATACATAAACTATTAAAATGAAATATGATTATAAACATTTCAAAGGAACGTTGGAAATGGATTAAAATATTTGATGTGTTATGACTGATCTCATTTGATTACAATCAAATATTATGCAACGAGAATGTTAAAAGCGGCTGAGAAAGAGAAAGTTGATCTAGAAATTGCATAAATGTACATGGATCATTAAAACAGCATTGCATCAAGGAAGCGTATACAATTTGCAAAATAAACTGTAAATTTTTTTATGGCAATTTACATGATAACATGCCCGATTTTCACGTTTTACCAAGGTAGTTAGCGTGTTTAGCTACAAAAAAGTAGTGTATAAAAGCTGATGCATAAATTACATGCTACGTCGCGTTCCAAAATGCCAATTTTGGCAATTCAAGGTTGTCTTTTACGTTCTGCAATACACACTTTCTTTTGTTTCATACATATTGAGAAAGCTTGCCGATCAAGTTTAACTAAGTGTAGCTCAAAGTCAGTTATGCTACAAAACATAAAGCAGCTGCGAAAGTCCTAAAAACTCGGTATTGATTTACTTGTGGTATTTAAAAACTGAAGCCATTTGAACTAAAGGTGCGCTCCAAAGTAAATGACTATATAATGGCGTATTCTAGTGGCACCATCTATTAATGGCGACCTAGGTTGAAAAAAGTCCTCCAACTTATGATCCATCAAACGCGTTGACAATGGAACGTGTAGAAGCAGAATTAACGTGGTGTAAGTGACAAAATTTGTTTATTGCGTCAGTGCAAAAATGAATATAGAACAAAAAGCTAACAATAAGTTCCGTAAACTGTGCAAAACTTTTACCGAAACATCTCAGTTGAAACAAATTTATGGTTAGAAGTGTTTATTCCGTAGCAGAGTCCACGAGTAGTATACAGGCTTTAAAGATAGCCGTGAGGACGTAAATTATGCACAACATGTTTGGCAGTCGAAATTTGTGATAACCAAAGGTGCCATAAAATTGTGTGTTATTTTATTAAATATCAGTCAAAATCTTCATTGAAGTGAATGGAAATGAAATTGAATATTGCTACACCTTTGGATGAACAAAGTTTTCGAAAAGGAAAGTTTTATTTTCTCATCTATATTATTGTGTGTATACATAAGGTTACTACGATAAAATTATGGTTCCCAGTTCTCACGTATTGCAGGGGAATGACCTACAATTTTATTGTATGTATTCGTTGAAGCACGCATTTTCCCAAGCGAAAGGAATGTGTTGTTATCGGGTTTAGCCAATAAAAAGCGCTTCTACGGTGAGGACAATGCGGAGTTTATTGGGGGAAGACGCGTTTTATATGAGGTTAATGATGAACTACCGTCTGATATCAAAGTATTAAACGAAAGTGCGCGTTAAGTTCAGGAAGTATACCCGTAAAACCCCTTACCCATCCCGTATCTAACCCCCACAAGTACTTGTTCCTTAAAAGTGTAGGTTAAACGCACTTCACGCCGAGAACTTTAACCAAGCATAAGAAACTGGATTCCACGAAATCCTTATCTACCAGAAGATGTCAGCAGTGATATTCACCTGATAGCAACGAGCGGAGGATTCCTTGGCTACCGCTATTAAGCAAGATAAGCATTTTGAATATTTTTAATTGCTTTCTTGGATGTAATTTATAACTGTTTGACGACAATAATTTGTGACCATATTTGGGGTATAATAAATTACGTCAGGGATTAACGTAACAATTGATGCAGCGGAAAACTTAATGATATCTAAAACATCTATTTTGCACAATACGAAATTAAGAAACGTATTCGAATCCCCTAACATTATAAGATAATAGAATATTAAAATAACAAGAGATGATGCAACATTGTAAATTCAAGGATAAATAAGAAAAGGTTATTGAAAGTTCAAAAGCAATTGTGAGAACGGAGAAAATACATGTATTCGACGTAAGACTGCAGGGGCTCAGACGGTTAAACGAAACCCCAGTTGTTAAAATTAAGTTGTACATTGTATAATAATAGAATAGGAAAAACACACATGAGCTTGCAATTCCCACAGACATGTGAGGGGCATACAAAAAATTCAGGAAGCCGATCAGTCAAGTCTTGAGTATTTCAGCTTTTACATTGTTGTTTGTTTAGGCTACTCACCCTTTTAAATTCAATTAATAGTAATTTTCGACTTAGTATAATTTTATCAAGTTTTTCAAAATTCCAATTGTAATTTCTGTTTAATAAATAAATTGTTACAAGGAGATTTAGAAGAAGACTTTTTAAAAACGCAGCTTCCAAGGCCCTAAACGTAACTCGCGTTATTACACAAAAATTGACCGATGGCGTGAACCTGAGCAGAATTCAACATTCGAAGCACATCATCCAGGAGTTAAAAAAGTACCGAAAGTTTTTGCACAACATTGTGACTGGCGACCAATCGTAATACTTTTTATACAATCTAGATATCAAGCACCAAAGCGCAGAATGGAAGTACCCAGTAACTCAAAAGCGAAACGAAAGCCGTTTGAAATATTGATTTGTTGGATAATTCATAGAATATTCCACTGGTGCGTTATTTGATTTATGTTTGGCCAAAGGATTGTCGGCAACGGCCGAATATGAAAGGAATGGGCCTTTTCAAAATGTATTTTCCATCACGCCTGATTATGTTTGCCAAAATGATTTTTAAGACCCTTCTATTATTGTGATTTAGCAATAGCCTTTTCCAAAAGCTACTTGGGGGCCACCAACTTCTAAAAAAATATTGGTTTATTGATATTAAAGGCCCTTATTTTAATATGATGAGGTTGGACAATAGGTCCTTTTTTTCAGAGACTAAAACACGGTGAAACTCGTGACCTTTAAATTATGAGTATCGGGTATTTTAAAAAAAGATGATTTTCAAAAAAGTTTTTTGGTTCGAAAACAACAGTAAAAGAGAAACCGGAAGTACCTGTAAAAATTCAATTATCGGAATCGGAAAACCACTATACAAGAATGGTGCCTTATGGAAGAAGGTTAAGATTAAGAGTGCCCCGAACTTGGTGAAATCCAATTATTGGAAAATTCTTGGACACACCTAATTCCAAAACGGACTAAAAAAATCCAAAATAACAAGAAATCCAAAACCTGATAGGGAAGAATTCGCCAAAATTATTTAATAATAAAATAATCAAAACCTCTTAAAATAATAATAACAAAATAATACTTTACATAAAATGTAAGAAAAGAAATTTAAAATAAATGTTAAATTACCTAATATTAATAACCTCTAGCAATAAATTTATTACAAAAGTAATACCTTTAATTAGGGTAAAAACAATTACTTTTAAATTTTTTTCATTACAAGACATATGACATTTTAGAAAAAAAAAAACAAATGTTAAAAATTATTAGTTAATGGAGAGGTAAAAAATTATTTTAAATTCTTAAACAATAATGAACGCATATGGGACATTATAATTATAATTAATAAAATTTATTTATTTCGGTTACGAGTTTCTAAAATTTTTAAATCGATGGAATTATTTTGACCTTTTGGAAAAATTAAAACAAATTTTGTTAATATTAATAGACCCTGAAATTTTGGAACTTGTTACATTTGGGGTTTTATTAATATACCTTTTGATAAAGTTCAATTATTGAATTGTGTTTTAAAATTAAAAGAAGCAATGGTAGGATATCAACTTTTTCCAAACGTTAATATCGCCTATGGTTAAAGTTAATAACGACTCAATTATTTTCGTTTTCGCAAAAAAATTTAACAAAATATTCCCAACAGTTTAGATTTTGGATTCGATAAATAATTATTCAAATTGATTTTTCGCTTTTTCCACAAATTGGAAATTTATCTATAAAAATTAACAGAACAAGAAAAGACTTTGTTTTCGAATCAACATAATTTTCTTATACTTTTGCTTAAAAGGGAATTAGGCCAGGTTATCCTTTTAATAAAAAAATGAACGAAACACAATAACTTAAGCAAATACTTATTTTTACTTAATCATAAGAATTGAAATATAAAACAAAAAAACCTCCTGATAAAATAACCAACCAATCTTAAACAATATTTAACCCATTGGTTGATTTCAACAAACTATTGAAAAAAAACGATTAAAAATTCAAGGATTTCATTTACACTTTGTTCCATTTTGAAAAACTTTTCTTTAAAGACCTTGTAAATAGAAAACTTGTATTAAAAAACCAAACAAAATTTCCTTTTTTTCCATTAACAGGTTAAAATACACGAAATAAATTTTGTAAGTCCTATATTACAATTGCTCGATAATTGAAAAACCAAAGGATTTCCCTTGGGTAATTGAAGGCAGACAAATATCACGAAAGGAAAATGTAATGCGTTTTTTTACTTGAAAGGTCATAAGGGAAGACGAAATATGTGATCCCGTATAACGCTGCGCTTTGAAACACCACAAAAAAAGGGAGTTCAGGTTATTGGAAAGTTTATTAACAGGAAACTAAAAATTGATAACTATATGGAAATTTATAAGAAACCAAAACAAAAGAAAAATTACATGAAAAAGGCAAATGGTTAATAACAATAGAATTAAGTTTCTAACTTTATTTTATTGTTTGAAAAGATTTTATTTAAATTTATTCATTTTGTAGTTACAATACAAGATTCAAAGCTTAAATTAGTTTCTTTAGAAGTCTTTGAACTTTGTAAGATTTGCAAATTAAAAAAATAATTGAATAAAGTAAATGAAATTTTAAAACTAATTTATTAATTTATTAAGTGATTTAAGAAGAAAGTTTTAGGATTTTTAATATGTAAAAGAGATCATCAACAATTAACTTAAAGAAGCTAATATATTTTAATTGAGGTAAATTTATAATACCGAAACTTAGCAAGGTAAAATTGTTACAAGGACAATACCAAATAGCTGAGTAATACATTTAAATATAAATTAAAGACTAAAATGGTATTTCATCGATTTTTCTATACTTTGTACTTAGTTTACAATTACACAAACCGGTATTTTAATTTACCAAAGTGTAAGGTTGCAAAAAAGGTCGTTTACCTCTAACTTTTTTCTATTCGTGCTAATAAAAAGCACTACCTTAAACCTAAATTTTAATAATTTATAATAAGTTGGTAGGCTTCTTATCCTCTTTTTTTCACAGTGGTTAATAATTTAGAACCTAGGTTAAAATTCAACATGTTACGTTACCATTTTAAGAAATGAATCAGCTGGTTATCTTTAAAAAGGAAAAGGTTAAATAAGTTAGAAGGCTAAGAACGAATATGCAAATGCGACGACCAATTGGATTATCAGTGCTTATTAAATTATATGTTTGAAGGCTTAGCCGAAAGCTACAACTCCAGCGAATAATTGAGTTATGTGAGAAAGGAAACCTGGAATTTCAGGAGACAAGATGTCTCCAGGAAATCGGCCGAAGACCATAACCCTGGAAAATTTGAAAGTTACAGCAAAGGATAGTGGTAAGAAAACACGGAAGAACAACACCGTACGGTTTTAGAAGGAATCATAAGCCACGCCACGTTTTAAAATTAAAAGGCCGATAAACTAATGTAAGAAAACATCGAAAATTTAAAACCTTTGGTAGGGCTTTTCACAGATGGAATCAATAACTGCCCCGAGCGCATCATACGTTTTGAAATTACTGCCAGGATAGATACCTTACAATATAAGGACCACAGTCGATATCTAAAATCGTTACGAAAGGTTACCTGCAGGGATCAGTCTGTGGATCTCTTTTCTGGGACATTTTGCTGGATGGACTGTTAGACGACCTTCAGGCCATGAGAGAGGTTATAACTGTCGTAGTCTACGCGGACGTCATACTCGTCATGATGGAGGGGAATACAAGGGCAGCAATCGAACAAAAAGCTACAACCACAGTAGAGCGAATAGACAACTGGTGTAGAAGCAACAAAATGCTCATCTCTGCGTCCAAGATCACATACATGATGATGAAGGGGAATCTCTCAAGAAACCCCAAATCATCTTACGACACGAAAAGGTTTAAAGATCGCCCCAAACTAAGTATCTTGGGGTTATCCTGGACGATGAATAAAACTTTGAAGATCACTTACAAAAGACGTGCGCAAAGGCAAAAAGCTTAATGCAAGACATCGCCAGTCTAGCCCAACGCGAGTACAAAATTTCGCTCCACAGTGTCAAGGTCTACATGAACAGCGTGATGGCATCCGTAATATGGGGCCGACTTGGGGGGCCATCCAAAAGGTTTGCACCAACATTCTCAAGGACACATTAATGCTACTATTGATATTGAAGTGCCCTTACTCATAATTAGTGTACATGCGAGATTAGGACAATTAAGTCCTTTCTTACATCTACAGAGGACTTAAAACATTGGTTCGACATGCTTCTTTGATCATTTAAATCGCTGTATAGAGTCTCTAGGGAACTATTTTAAACAAAATGAATGAGTTTTCTTGCAAGAATAAACCTTTTGTTTTGGCTCCAGTAACAGGGAAAACACGGAGAAATACCTGGCTAAAAATCCAGTGTCTTGGTAAAGTACCGCTCAACTGTACTAACAAGTATGGTTGCCGGTTAGTGGGAAGAGCGGTGTAAGTGCTTGAAGAGTGTACCGGAATGCTATCGTATGTGAAATACCAGTCTTATTCGGGAAATTTCTTGAACACCACCTAATCTCAGAATACGGAGGCTACTAGGGAAAAGCCCTAAAAATAACAAAAGAATGCCAAAACCTGAGAAGGGGCGAGCAATTCCTACTTAAAATAAAAGTCAACAGTAAAGACACTAACATACCTACATAAAAACTGCTAGCTGAAAAGAAAGTTTCCAATATCAAATGTCGAATTACCTTAATATTAATCATACTTCTAGATAATTGTAGTGTATTTTATTACAACAAGGCTGGAATACTTTTACATTAGTGGTAAAAAACGCCAATATAGGACTATTATACAATTATGTTTTCATTGCAAGTACATATAAACATTCTTAGACAAAACAAAAAAAAGCCAAATATATCAAAAATTACTTAGCTTAATGGAGAACGGCAAACAAAATTACTTTCTAAACTCTTAAACTAATAACATAAACGTACTGTGGGTACGATTATTAATTTATGTAATTAAATAAAAATGTTTATTTATTTACGGTTACTGTAGGTTTCATAAAATTTATTATAGATACCTGATGGACAATTATTTTGACTGCAGATATTTCGGAAACAATTAAAAGCCATCAATATTCTGTACTCAATTCATTCTAATCAGACCCTACGAAATTTCTGGAACTTAGGTTAACATTTGGATGGTTTTATTAATATGACCTTTTTGCAATATGAAGTTGTCAATTTATTAGGAACTGTGGTGTTTTTAAAATTAAAAGTAAGCAATCTGGTAGGGTATTATCCGAACTTTATTCGCAAATCGCGTTAATCAGCTCGATACCTTATGGTTCAAAGGTTAACTAACCGACTCAAGTTACATGTTATCAGTTTTGACGGCAAAGACAAAGTGCTTAACAAAAAAATTATCTTCCCTCCATACACGATTCGAGACATTTTTGGCAGAATTCAGACAAATGAATTAAGACTGCAAATTGAGTTTTGTCGCTTTTTTCCATCTAACATATGTGAAATTTATCTCACTAAAACATTAACCAGAACAAGAGAAAGGCGACTTTTTGTTTTCGGAATCAACATAATTTTGCGATTGATACTTTTTCGCTTCAAAACGGCGAGATTGTAGGCGCCAGGGTTATACATTATTAATCAAAATAAATGAATCATAAAACTACAATAATTTAAAGTACAAAGTAACCATGCTATTATTTCTAACCTTATAACTGCTATAATGAATTTGACAATATAAGATACAAAAATAATCCTGCATTAGATCAAGAATGCATGAACCGAAACACAATACTTCTTAAAGCAAATAGTGCTAACCCTATTGGTTGGGATTTACCAGTACAGAACCTATTGAAATAAAACACGATTAAAAAAGTTTCAAAGGAATGTTACGATATTACACTTTGTTCTCATTTTGAAAAAATCCTTTTCATTTGAAACGCACCTTATAAATATGGAAAACATATAGTAGTGTAAACAATCACTGCGATAACAAAATTTTACATTTCTTTTTCATTAACAGGCTTTGAAAATCACACTCTGAAATTAAATTTTACGTGTAAGTACCTAGTGAATTACAATTGCCTCTGATAATTGAAAAACCAAATGCGATTTCCCCTTGGGTAAATTCGCAATGAGCAAGAACAACAATATACACGAGAAAGGGCAAATTGTGTAAACGTGCGTTATTTTTACCATTGAAAGGTTGATGAGTAGGGAAGAGCGGAAGGGTATGTCGTGGTTCGCCGTAGTAAACACTGCGCTCTTGTAGATATCATCGACAATAAAAAGCATGCGGTTGCAGTGGCTTTTTTTATTTGCGGAAGTTCTATTAACAGGAAACTCAAACTAATTGATCAACGTGCTCGACTGCGAGACATTTCATGCACAAGAACAACCAAAACAAAACAGAAAAATTACGTGGAATGAAAACAATATTTGATAGTACAATAACAAATGAAGAAGCTTAAGACTTACAATGTACTTTATTTTATTTGTTTGAAAATGTATTTTACTTTTAGTAAATTTCATTGCCATTTTGTAGTTACATATAGCCAAGAGAGCTTCAAAAAAGCATCAGAATTGCAGGTTTTCTCTAGTGGAAGCTTTCCATTCTGAACGTTTGTACGATTTAGCAAATTAAAATATAATAATTGTAAGTGACAACGTAAATGAAATTTTTACACAACTGCAATTTATTAATTTAATTAAGTGCATTAAAAGAATGAAATGGTTTTTAGGACTTTTTTGAGCATATGCAGTAAAAGCAGAGTCACTCTAACAATTAACATGCTACAATAAACGCTAATGACTATGTTTATATACGTATAGGTGAAATTCACTAAGCTACCGAAACTTTACAGCAGAAGGATAAAACATGTTAACAAGGACGATCAATCACCAAATAAGCTATATGAGTAAAGTACATTTATATATAACTAAATTAGAAGACTTAAATATCTAGGTAATTTCATCGGATTTATGTCTAGCTAACTTTGTAGCTTATAGATTACAATGTTACACGAAACTGCTGGTGAGTTTTTACATTTACCAAAGGTGGTAAGGTGATCAGACAAAAAAATCTAAAAATACTTAACACTTATTGAGCAGACAATAGCTGTTGCCTGTAATCTGTTGGTCAATTAATAACAATATTTATTTATTAGTTTCTTATTTGTAGAAAACCCTTAACGACGTTGCGTCACGGGAAATAAAAATCAGATGCAAGAGGAAAATTGATCTAAAACGGATAAAACTATTACTAATGCACACTATATAATACATTTCACGAATAGATAATAGTAATTAAAAATGATATTTGGCCTCTTTAGGATTTCATCATCATCATTATTAAGTCTTCAATCCAGGAACGGGTTGGACGCATACCTTCAGTGTTTCTTATTCTGAGCCAACCTACACATTTCCCGGAAATTACCACATCGTTCCTATCTGCGTGCAATGGTCTGATATAGGTCTACCTCTACCACCCCTTTTTCCTATTCTGCTTGTAATATATCCCACACTATTCTCCAAATGCCTTAGAACGTGCCCTGTCCTAATACATACTTCTACTATTTTTTTATTTATTTATCTACTATTTCCAGAGCTTCTTGTATTACTTAATTTAGAAGAACAAGGACACCGCGATTCTTTGGACATTTGTGAGTTTTGCCATAAGAGAAGGTTAAACGCGTAAATTAACTTCAACGTATGTGAAGAATAAGGTATGAAGTCAAAAACTTATACTGAATTAGTATGAAAAAACTGAAATATTTGCGTAAATCCTCCTGCAAAATTAATGGAATCTTATCAAGTTTCAATACGCCCAAAGGCGTTGTCAAAAATTTTATACATTGGTTATCCTTGAATTATTAAAAATGTTAGAACATTACATGAACGCCTACTAACAAATCGCACCCAAAAATTTCGAAAAGGTTGAACCGTATAGACAAATGGGGCGATAAAAGGTGGCAAGGTTCGTTCAAGATTCCGAATGTATTGATGAATACTTCTAATTGGAGTATTAGACACTAATTTAATACGGATTGGCGGAAAAACCCAGTAAATACAAGATTGTATGGATAGAAGTTCAAAAATTTAAATTTTAAATAATTAGGCTTCTGTAATGAAAAAATATTTTCTCAACGGAATATACCTTTAATTAGTGTAAAACAATCATGACTATACACATATTTCATTTAAGCAATAAAGTATCTTAAACAAAAATAAAGACGTTGAGGGAGTTATAAGTTATCTTAAATAGAAAATTTTATTATACAGTTTATTGAAATCCTTGTTCACTAGATACAGGGAAACAAGCTAAAAGCAAGAATCAAGAAATGCCAAGCAGTCCTACTGATGAGATTCTTTAAAGATATATATGCAGCCTAATCGAACATAATTCTACTGAGAAATTTCCTTAAATTAAAATAATCAATTGTATTTATTACAACTTTTTATAATATATTTTTAACTAGGTAAAGTAATATACACAATTGATATTATCTTTTAGAATATAATCTAAAAAAATCCTCATTCAAAACAATTCTTTAGAAATCGACAATTAATTAAACGCAAACTAAATATTCTCCTTTCACTAAATATAAAAATTATTTTGAAACTTTAATCAACTAGTAGGTTTCATTTTTATACAATTTTCTATGAAAATTTTTGTTTCCAGAGAAATATATAGCCACATTTATAATTATTAAAAAAAACAAAATTAACTTAAAATTTAGAATCAATACAAATATTTTAACATAAAACCATAATGAATTTGCAATTTTGAAATGCAATATTAAAAACAACTTTTTATATTAATCATTAACCAAACCTCTAGGATATACAACTTATTGTGAATTCACCAAACATAAACTTTAAATAAATTGATAATAAACATTTCAAAGAATTGAAATTTCATAAATTATGTTATGACATTCTGATTACAATCAAATATTATGCAAAGAATTTAAACGCTGAAAATTATTGAAATTCTAAATTACAGATCATAAAAGTTCTAGAGATCAATTGCAAAATAAGTAATTTTTTTGGAATTTACATGATAAATGCCGATTTCAGTTTACCAAGTAGTAGTTTATAAAAAATATATAAAAAAATGATCAAAATCATGCTAAGTCATCAAATGCATTTTGCAATTAAGTCTTAGTTCAAAAATTCTTATTTATCAATTGAGAAAGATCATAATAACAAGTGTACTCAAAGTCAGTTGCTACAAACTATGAGTGGAAACCTAAAATGTATTAAATATTGATTTAAAACTGAGCCATTTGAATAAAGTGCTCATTTAAAGACCTTATAATGGAACTATGAATATAATGCACTGTGAAAAAATCTCATATATCATAAACTTTACAATGAACGTTAGAAAAATTACTGTGTAATACAAAATTTTTTTGCGTCAGTGCAAAAATATACAAAAACAACATATTCCTAATGGAAAATTACGAAAACAAGTGAAAAAATTTGGTAAATTTTATTCCTGAAGTCAGTAGTAGGCTTTGAAAGTGCCGTGAGATAATATGCCAATGTTGCAGTCAATTGTATAACAAAGTGCCTAAAATTTGGTATTTTTAAATACATCAAAATCTATTAAGTGAAGGAAATAAATTAAATTGCTACACTTTGATGAACAAAGTTTCAAAAGAAATTTATTTCTATAATATGGTGTAAAACATAAGGTTACTAAAATTATGTTCCAGTTTACTATTAGAATTAAATTTTATTTATTATTGTTAAACATTTTCAATTAGATTTTGTTAATGGGTTTAGCCAATAAAAGCAAGCTCTCGTAGAATGCGTTTATTGGGGAAGTTACGTTTTTATGAAGTTAAGATACACATGAATAAAGTATAAACGAAATGCATTATAAGTTCAGAATATATCGTAAAACCTTACATCCGATTAACCAAAGTACTTTCTTAAATGAGTTAAACGACATTACAATTTAACATACAATAAACTGATCACGAAATCTTATTACCAGAAGATGTCACAGTGATATACTGTTACAAGAGGAGGATCCTTAGCTACCGATAAAAATAAATTTTGAATAATTTTTAATCTTTTGATTAATTTATAACGTTTGACGAAATAATTTGTGCATATTTGGGTATATAAATTACGTAGGTTAAGTACAATTATCAGGGAAAATTAGATCAAATCTATTTACATAATTTACAAATTAACAAGCATTATTCCCAATTTTGGTAATCAAAGAATTTTAGAATTATTAAGAAACTTATTAGATCAACATTGTAATTCAAGATAAATAAAAAAGGTATGAAAGTTCAAAAGCAATTGTGAGAACGATTAAATACATTTATTCAACTAAGAATAGGGATAAGAGGTTAAAAACCCTTTAGAAATTAATTTTATTTAATATAGAAGGAGTAGACCATGACTCTGTAATTCCAAGCATTAGGCATGCACAAATACCCAGATCCCAGTCTGTCAAGGTCTTGATATTCACTTTACTTTTTTGTTTAGTCTCCCTATTAAATTAATAAAGTATTTTCACTTAGAAATTTCTAGTTTTCAAAATCATTTAATTTCTGTTTAATAAATAAATTGTTAAAGGAGTATTTAAGAGACTTTTAAAAGCAGCTCAAGCCTAAACGTAATGCGTTATTCAAAATTTGACGATGTGACTGAAAATAAATTGAGTATACCAGGATTAAAATACGATTTTTGAAACATGTGACGGCATGAAAGTTTTAAATTAATTCACACAGATGGATACATAATAAAATCGATAAAGCCTTTTGAAAAATTGTTTTAATTCAAATAATTCATATGTAATTCCTGCAACGTTAATTCTGTATTAATTTTTGTAAAGGTTATTAGTCTGAGTATGAATTTAAAAGAAGCCTTGTTCTACATGTATTTCCACAGACTTGACTTATTTGCCAAAATCGATTTTGAAACGTTGTATTATTGTGTTTAAATAGACCATTCAAAATGTATTGGGGGCATCAAATTCTAAAAATTGGTTTATATTGATTTAAATGCTTATTTTATATACTGAGGATTAGACAATGGTCTTTCTACATCACAAGGATTAAAAAGTTCGAATATTAGTTGCCATTTAAATCGTTAATTCTATAATAAATAATGAAATTTTCCCAAGTAATAATTTATTTTGGTCAAATAAACCATACATAGAAAAAAATCCTTAAAAATAAAGTATGAA
The DNA here is from genome assembly GCA_036346225.1 of Platerodrilus igneus. Taxonomy (NCBI): domain Eukaryota; kingdom Metazoa; phylum Arthropoda; class Insecta; order Coleoptera; family Lycidae; genus Platerodrilus; species Platerodrilus igneus. The sequence continues at coordinate 9,947,827 of JARFIW010000289.1, forward strand.
TAAAATCGAACTTATAAAAATTTCATTAGTGAATAACGTTAATATTAAATGCCTGAATTATCTGTGAAATACCAATTTTTCGGAAAATTCTTGGAACACCAATCAGAATCGGAACTTAAGAAAAGTAAAATAAAATGAGATCAAACTATAGGGATAGAATTCGTCTAAAATATTTGAAATAATGAACCTAATAAAACTACTTAAAATAAAATAATAAATATAGTATCTCTAAAACTGTAAAAATTTCAAAATAAATTTAAATTACTTAATATTAATATCCTCTACAATTGTATTATTTTAACAAAAGGTAAAACTTTACTTGTAAAATGCCAATAAGACATTTCAATTATGTTTCTTCATCATTAACATTCTTACAAAACATAAACCAAATTACAAAAATTACTTATAATAGAACAAAATTACTTTCAAATTCTTAACTACAGAAGATATGGTCGATATTAATTTATGTAATAAATAAAAGTTATTATTAGTACTTAGTTTATAAAATTTATATAACCTAATGCAATTTTGAAAACGCCATATTGAACATTAAAAGCCATCAATATTGTACAATTTTAATGACAAAATTTTGAACTAGTTAAATTTGATGTTTTATAAAGACATTTTGAATTGAATTTAATTTAGAACATGTGGTTTATAAAATTAAAAGTAAGAATGTAGGGATTATCGAATTTTTCAAACGTTATCAGTGATACCATTATGGTTAAATTATAACACTAATTAATTATATTTTGAGAAATCAAAGTTTAAAAAAATTATTCTCATACAGTTTTAATATTTGAAATATAAAATTAGATAAATTAGTTCCTTTTCATTTAACATTAAATTTACTCTATAATTAACCAAAAGGAAAGGACTTGTTTTGGATACAATTTGTATTAACTTTTGCTTAAAAGGTTTAGCGGGTAATCCATTTTAATCAAAATAATAATATGAAACTCATACTAAGTTTACAAAGTGCATCATATTTTAACCTATAACTAAAATACAAATAAGTCAAAAAAACCTGCTTGAAATAACAACGCGAACATACCTTAAACAAATACTAACCTATTATGATCCAGTAGAACCTATTAGAAAAAAATTAAAAAGTACGATTTACATATCTTGTCCATTTTGAAAAACCTTTATTTGAAAGACTTGTAAAAGGAAAATATAGTGTGAAAATGAAAAAATCTAATTCTTTCATTAACACTTTAAAATACCGAAATATTACTAATCTAGTAATAATTGCGATAATTGAAAAACAAAGATTTCCTTGGTAATCGAATGAAAGAAAAAAAACGTGAAAGGGAAAATTTGAAACAGGTATTTTTAAACCATTGAAGGTCATAGGAAGACGGAAGTATTGAGCGTAGAAACCTTGATTTGAATGATACGAAAAAAAGGGCATGGGTTGCATGTTTTATGGAAATTCTATTAACACAAATATTGATCAAGTTGACTCGAATTTTGCAGAAAACCAAAAAAATAGAATTACTGAAAAGAATTGAAATACAATGACGATTAAATTTTATTATTTTATTGTTTAAAAGTTTTTATTGAGAAGTTTCATTCATTTTGAGTTAATCAAACGTTAAAAGATTACAGAATAGTTTTCAGGAAGTCCCATTTAACTTTAAATACAATTAAAAACTAATAATTAACAGTAAATGAATTTTAAAATGATTTATTAATTTAATAAGTCATGAAAAGAAATGGTTTTAGGATTTTTAGATTCAGAAAAGAAGTCACGAACAATTAACGTACAATGAACGCTATGATATGTTATTTTAGAAATTTTAATCAAACTTCTGGATAATATGTTACAAGATATACCAATATATATAAATTACTTTAATTAACTAAATTAAGATTAATCTAGTAATTATCGTTTATTTACAATTTAGTTCTAGTTTAATGTTCACAACTCGGATTTTACATTTCCAAAGTGTAAGTATAGAAATAAAAGGGTTTACAGTTAATTCTTTATTGATAAAAGTAATACCTAAACCAAATTTAAAATTGACAATAGTGAGCTTCCAACTTACTTTTCCATCTGGCTTAAAGATTAAGAACTGCTTGTTAAAAATTTAAATGTTAATATACATTTAAAAATAGACAGGTTCGTTTAAAAAGGAAATGTAAATAAATGTGGTAGCACAGCATCATTGCAAATCAGCGTACTAATTATTATTATTACTATTAAATTATAGATTATGATAGTTAAAATCAAACTCCAAATGAACCTAATAATTGTTTTTGAAAAGATCAACGAATTATCGAAGCAAAATTCTCCAGATTCATGCCAATACTATGACGTCCTAGGAAAAATTAAAGTAAGCCAAATAGATTAAAATACAGGAAGAAACAATAGTTTTGAAAAAGTATAAGACGCATCAGCACTTTTAAAATCTGAAAAGTCCAATAAAATATAGGTAAGTAAACATGAAAAGCATTTACAATTTGGTAGTGGACTTTCAAGATGAATCATAACTCCCGACGCATCTACGTTTTAAATTTACTGATAGTCCTTAATAAGGACAGATATTAAAGTAGAAAGTCTCAGGACAATTGTGTATCTTTTTGGACTTTTGCTGATGCTTTGCACTTCAGGCTAGAGAGTAACTGTCTTTGCGAAGTCATACTCGCATATGGGGAATAAGCAGAAGAACAAAGCTAAAAATAGATACAACTGTGTAAAGACAAACTATCGCGTCAAGATTATGAATAAGGGAATCTTCAAAAGACCAACTCGTACACAAAATGTAAAGATCCAAATAAGAATCTGGTACCGAATAATAAAACTTTAAGATTATTCAAAATCAAAGCAAAATTAATAGAAACAGCCACAGCCAACGCAACAAAATTTCTCCATGGTCAAGGTACGAAACGATGGATCTAATATGGGACTTGGGGCATAAAGTTCGAACTTTAAGCACTAATACTATTGGAATTATGCCTACCTAATTATTCTGCATTAGACAAATAAGTCTTTTACATAAGAGATTAAAAATTGTGAAATGCCTTTTGAATTTAATCGTAAATCAGGGAACATTTAAACAAAATAATATTTTCTTCAATAATAAACCTTATTTTGGCAGTAACGAAAACCGAGAAAACTGCTTAAAATCAGCTTGTAAATCCTAACTTACTAAATATGGTACGTTATGGAAAGCGAATGCTTGAATACCGAAAGCATATAAATCATTTATCGGAAATTTCTTGAAAACCAATAGAATGTATAGAAAACTAAAAATAAAAAAGAATGCATAACGAGAAGGCCAATTCTACTTAAAATAAAATAACATAGAACATACATACTCATAAAATTAGTAAAAAAATTAATTAAATGTGATTACCTTAATATTAATATATTCTAATAATTTAGTTTTTATTCAAAGCTGGAATATTAATAAATGTAAAAAGCCAATAGACTTTTACAATTTTTTATTAAGTACATTAAAATTAAAATAAACAAATAATCAAAAATTTATTTAATGAAACGAAACTAAAATTATTCAAATTTAAATAATAATAACGTTTGGTTACGAAATTAATTCATTAATTAAATGAAGTTTTTATTACGGTTTAGTTAAGTTTATTTAATCTAGACATATTACCAATTTCTAAACAATAAGCTATTTCGTACTCATTTTCATCAGACTAAGAATTTTGTTAAACTTTGGCCTTTTAATTACTTTTCAAATAATTTACAAATTAAAGAACCAGGGTTCTAAATTAAAATAACAGGTATTATTGAACTTTTCGCAAACGCTTACAGCTACTTATATTCAAATTAAAACCATAATTGATTATGACTACACAAGACAAAGTGTTAAAAATTATCCCTCATAATCAAGACATTTTGAAATTCAGACAAATGACTTAAGAAAATTGATATTTTTACAAATTTTAAATTTACTGTAAAATTAACCAGAACAAGAAAAGGATACTTTGTCAAGATTTTCGTTAAACTTTTTCCTTTTAAAAGAATCGTGCCGGAACTTTATAAAATGAAAAATATATAAAATAATTTACAAATACCATTTATTACCTATAACGCTTAATAATTTGAAATATAAGATACAAATAACTGATTAACAAATGCTGAACGAAAAAACTCTAAAGCAAGTTAACCCTTTGTTGGGATTTCAGTACAGAACTTTAGAAAAAAAAGTTAAAAGTCAGGTAATTTACGAATTACATGTTGATAAAATATTTGGACGCCCTATAAATGGAAAAATAGTAACAATAGGCTGCGTACAAAATTTCTTTTTTTAAAGGTTAATAAAAGAAATTAAATTTGTAAGTATCAGGAATTCAATGCTGAAATGAAAACCAAACATCGTAAATTCGAAGAGCAAGAAAAAATATACAGAGAAAGGGAAATTTGTAAATCTTATTTTTCATTGTGAAAGGTTTAAGATTAGGCAAGGTTGTTGGTTCCTATAAAACTTTGAAACTTCGAATAAAGGTCGTTGGCTTTTTTGAAGTTTTAAGGAAATCAAATAATTATCAAGTCATGAGATTTCATGCAAAAACACCAATAAAAAAGAAAATTCTGAGATATGAAATTTTAATAAAAAAAGAACTTAAATTACAATGTACTTATATTATTTGAAAATGTTTTTCTTTTAGTAAATTTCTTCCAAATTTTTTTACAAAGCCAAAGAGTTAAAAAGCTAAAAGATATCAGTGAAGCTCATTTAAGTTAACATTTATACAAATTAAAATTAAAATTAGTAAAAAATGAAATTTTCAACTAATTTATAATTTAATTAACATTAAAAGAATGAATGGTTTTAGACTTTTACAATGGAGAAAAGGTCACTCAATATCATGCAATAAACTTCTATTACTATACTTAGTAAATTCTAAGCTCCGAAACTTAACAATAATAAAACTTACAAGATGATAATACCAAATTACTATATATTATATACATGTTAACAATTAGAAATTAAAATCTGGTAATTTTACGGTTTTGTACAACTAGCTTATGATTACAATTTACCGAAACTGCTGTATTTACATTTACCAAAGTGTAAGGTTTGAAGACAAATCAAGAAATATTACCATTAGCAGACAATAGTCTGTTCAATTTGGAATTAATAACAATATTTATTTATTATTTTATTTGAAGAAAACCCTAAGCGTCGCACGAAATAAAAATTTCAGTCAAAGAAATTATCAAAAGGAAAAACATTAAATGCAACAATATCTTTCACAATATAATATAATTAAAAAGATATTTGGCTTTTAGATTTCATATCACATTATTAATTAACGGAACGGGTTGGAGATACCTTAGTTTATTTCTAGCAACTACATTTCCGAAATTACACTGTTCTATCTGCTCAAGGTCTGATATAGTCTTAACCATAATCTAATCGCTTAATAACCCATATCCAAATACACTATAACACGCCCAGTGATCTAACTTAAATAACTAAGTAAAGACTCATATAAACTGTTATCTAAAATTCTGAAGTTACAATGTCAGGACTTTTGGACATTGCGAGCTAGATCAGATACGGTTACGACTTCCGGAGAATAGGGGATAACAGAGATCACAAGGCTACAAGGAAACAATGTCAGCAAATCAATAGATGAACTAAGAAATCGACAAAGACAACAGTAAACCAAAGTGTTACTTGAGTATGATATAGACCAGGAAGCTTAAGACATGCAATATAGCATCCAAGTAAAGCATGCAAGTGTATTGGAATCTGAGATCCAATGAGACGTAGACCAATCTATGTAGCACAATACAACGATTAGAATTGCTACATTTAAGTTACTTAAATCATGATATTACGATGTCTATTTGTACATTATCTGATACTTGAGCTAATAAGAACATACTAGCTATAATAGATAGTGACAATTACTAATTTGCGAAAATTAATCTTGATAATACCTGAAACATGAATCTTGAAATTCTATTAATAATAGTGTTATGAAGCATAAAGGTAATTAGATATGAGAATTTATTTCGAATCATTAACATCTAACAGAAAAACATAAAATACATACTGAACAAATCACTAATGAGATCATAAAAGTAATACTTAACAAAGTGTACGAAAAGTTATAAATATTATAAATTACAATTAATAAATCTAAATTTTATGATTATACAAACTGATACTTTTAATTAAAAAGTAAGAAGCTAATAATTATCAATTATGATACTATAAATTCTATAAATTAAAACAAATTCAAATTTATAATACAATAATAACCTTCAAACTTACAATCAACTACATACATAGAAAATTCCTAAAGTAATTCATATACTTATATAAGTTTCTAAATTAATTATGCTCTAGATGAATACTTATCAATCTATAAATTGACACTAATCTCAATTTATTTTACAACTCAAATTTACATTTTTACTCATATTCAATAAATTATCATATAAACATTGTTTGCTAATTCAATAACCAACTCTGTATTACTTACATTCCAGTAATATCACTTATGTCAATAATACTTAATATCATTCTACTATGCAGTAATAATTATCAAAATCATAATTTGAACAAATATTAGAGCAAATATTCGATTATTAAATAAATACAAATTAACAAGATGTCAATGTTGTTAACTTCTATGCGTTCATACTAAACAATAGATAGTAATTTAATATATAGTTCATAAATTAATAAACCTTATAGTATATAATCAAATCTTAAGTAAAAAACTCTAATAGTGTACATATACCATCACAATGAATAACTATGGATGAAATTCATAATCTATGAAAGGTATTTCAGAATTGAGAATTCTCATAAAATATGAACTGATAATAGATTTTTTATTCGTATAAGAATTATCTAATAATGAACCATCGAAAGAAATGAACATACTGGAATAGAATATTGAAGACATACATGCTTAACTAAAGATTTGATGTTTAATTTTACTATTTAATAGAAATTAAACAAGATCATATCAGAACATTCTATAATCCAAATATTACGTATGAACATAATTAAAAAAAATAATATGATTAAGATATGAATTATGAAACATTAATGAATCAGAACTAATTAACATACTATGATTAACGTAGAATCTATACAAATACGAAATAATTAAGAATCAATATAAATTTATGAATTTTTAATTAAAACTAACATAATCATCGTTTTAACTCTAAAACACAGTAGTTACATTACAATTATAAAATTAAAAATAAATTTACAGACAATTCAAATTTGTATTAATAATAATATTGATTATATATTAAGAACTCTAACGATTCGTAAAAATGCATAGAAGTAAATATCATCATAAGATATGAAATAAAATAAATATGTAGAATCATAACAGTAGTCTATCTATAAATACTGGATTCATCTGCACGAATCAATAAATCTCATTCTTCAGCGGAATATACAACTAAATCTATTCTAATAATTCATTAATTATCTTAATCTTATATATTTAACAACTTGAGAAAGTTATAGAATTCGTTCCACCTGGCTAGACGGTTAATTCTGTATTATATGTTTGTGCTCTAAAGGTATTAGTCTGGCGTATACGGCCAGAATATCAGAAGCAGGAAGTGGGCGCTTGTTGCATGACAATGTATTTTCTCATCGATCGGCACTTGTGGACTATTTTGGCCAAGAATCGCATTAGACAGAACCAGATGCGATAGTTGTATTTGCAATCAGCACCGATTTCAAAATGCTATGGAGGGACCATCCAAATCCAAAAGAAATATTGGTATTACTATTGATATTAAAGTGCAAGCTTATTGTTAATTGATGACGTCAGGATTAGACTTCAATAGGTCTCTTACATACTAACAGAGGCTTAAAACCTAGATTAGACCAATTCGTTGACACATTTAAATGTTGTAGAGTATCTCAGGGACTATTTTAAACTAAAAGAATATTTTCCTTGAAGAATAAGCTTTATATATAGAGTCAGAAAATCAAACCAAGTACAAGAAACACGCAGTACCTCCTAAAAATTCAATGTACGTTGAGTCACAGGCAAAGCTCACGACTAAACAAGAATGGTTGCCATTATGGGAACGAACGGTGTAAGTATTCAAAGTTGCCCCGAAATGTATCGTAAGGTAAATTCCAACTTATTCGGAATAATTATGACTTCACATCCTAATTCCAGAAACTGGGAGTATAAAGAAATAGTCTCTATTAACTACAGAGAATGCTAAAACTGAATGGGTTAGCAATTCCGGTCCTCAAAATTCAATTTGAGATATAATAGTACACAATCTAAAACCTTTACTTAAAATAATAATTCTATACAGTAAATAAACTCATATCTATCGTAAAACTCATAGCAGAAAAGAAAGTTAGCCAAAATCAAATGTTAAAAATTACCTAAGTTTAAATACCTCTAACAATTGTGATATAGTTTATGTTACAAGAAGTGGAATACCTTTAATTAGTGGTAAAAGACCAATAGACTATCTATGACAATACTGTTTTATTACGTAATTTTGACACTTCCTTAGCAAATCAAATAAAAGCATATAGCAAAATCACTAGCTTAAAATAGAAGTAACAAAATGATTTCTACAATTCTTAAACAATAACATGAACGCACTAGGGTACGATATTAAATTTACTAATAAATAAAATTTATTTAATAAGGTTTACCAATGATCAGTTGCATAAAACTTATATTAAGATACCTGATGGACATTTAATTTTGACTGAGATATTTTGAAACAATTAAAAGCGCACATATTCTTACTCAATTAAGCATTATAGACCTAGAACAATTATCTGGAATTAGGTTGACATTTCGGATGGTATTACTTAGCATATACCATATTAGCAATATGAATTGTCAAAATTTATTAGGATATGTGTGATTTAAAATTAAAAGTAACAACTGGTAGGGATTATCCGAACTTTATTCGCAAATTGCGTTATCGCTCATTACCTTATAGTTCAAAGGATTAATATACCGATTCGAAGTTACATAGTTATTCATTTTGAGGATAAGAATCATGCTTAGACGAAATATTATCCAGATTCTCCGAAACACGTTAGAGCCATATTTCGAAATTCGATTATGAATTCAAGACTTCAAATTGAGTTTTGTCGTTTTAACATTGAACATTTGTGAAATATTAGTCTTCACTAAAACATAACTAGAACAAGTAATAGGCGATTCTGTTTTCGGATCAACATAAAATAGCGATGATACTCTTTACGCTTACAACGGCGAGATTGCAAGCGTCAAGGGTCTATACCTTATTAATCAGATAAATGTAATCATGAAACACAATAATCTTAGGTACAATATTATGCCATGCAATATATTGCTAACCTTAATAATCTACTACTGCAAGTTAACAATATGAAGATTTAGGCAAAATAATCCTGCTTAGATAAAGAATCAACGAGCGAAATCATTTGCCTTAAATGCAAATCTTTCTAACCCATTGGTGAATTATCACTAGACGATACCTATTGAACATAAAAAGGTGACTTTAAAAAGCTTCAAGAGAATTTCGATATTGAACTTTGTTCTCATTTTGAAAAACCTTTTCATTTGAAACGCCTTGTAAATATGGAATAAAATATAGTAAGTGTATAACAATCACTGAGATAACAAAATTTAAACATATACTTATTCTTCTTAACAGCTTTGATAAATCCATCGAAATTAAATTTACGGTAAAACCTAGTGACATTACAATCCTCTGAAATTGAATAACCAAAAGCATTTCCTTGGGTAAATTGCAAGAGAGAAACCTAGATTACCGAGAAAGCCTATTAAATGTAAAACAGCGTTAATTAATTTCATTAAGAAGGTCGATAGATAGGTGAATGCGGAAATATGTAATGGAATCCTCTAGTTAAAGCTGCGCTCTTTAAATATCGACGACAATAAAAGGGCATCAGGTTCATCGCTTTATATAAATTTAAATTCTATTAACAGAAAGCTTAAACTCAATTGATCAAGTAATCTTATGGAACATATCTATGACAAAAACCAAACAAAAGAAAAATTACATGGAAAAATGGATTTCCATTGGATATATTTAACAAAAGAAGCAAATTTACATATATAGTAATTTTATTTGTTTGAAAATGTTATTTTATTTTATAAGTTTATTCCTTTGTAGGTAACATATAGCCTAATGACGTGTCAAATAACTATCAGAATTGCAGTTTTATTACGGAATCATATACTGAACGTTTGTAAGACTTTTATGCGAAATTAAAATTAATAATTAAGGAAACAACAATGAAATTTTACACAACTGCAATTTATTAATTTCAATTAATGCATTATAGAATGAAATGGTTTAAGACTGATTGAAATATGAGTAAAACAGATCACTCGAATGCAATGTAACATTACATGAACGCTAATACTATGTTTATATTCTGTTTAGAAATGAAATTTACTAAGAATTACTTCAAACCTTACAGCGAAGGATATAAATAGTTAACAAGATCAAAACACCAAATACAGTATTTCTAGTAGAAGTGACATTTATATAACTAAACTTAGAAGACTTAAATATCTAGGAATTTATCGGAATTTATGATCAACGTAATTGATTCTATTTACAATAATTTATCAAAACTGCAGTGATTTTAACATTATACCAATAGTGTGTAGCTTGTTAGATCATGACAAAAAGGATCGGTTTACAGCTCTAACTTACTTTTCGTATTCTGAACGCTAATCTAACATAGTACTAATACCCTTAAACTAAATTTCTATAATTTCCAATTAATAAGCATGATTGGACAGGTCTTCCTATATCCAATTACTTTATATCCAATAACTACACTGGCTATACATTTATGATATTAGCACCTGATGTAATTAAAGATTAAACATTGGTTTACATGATTTATCGCATTATAACGAATGAAATACACCTGGTTATCGCTTTAAATAAGTGACAGAAGTTAAAGTTATGATGTTATGATTTACCTTAAAGACGAATGATGCCACATGCAGAAATCGCAATACTAATTGTAGTTATGTCAATGATGACGTTTTTACAATTAATGTGTATGGTAAGGCTATAAGCAAGATTTTACGCTATTCAAACCAACCTAACTAATTGTAGTTGTGGAAATGACAAATCGTGGTAATTATCACCGAAGTCTAAACAGATAACTCACTGGATCAACGGCCGATATGATCATCAGAACCCTAGGAAAATATAATAAATGATTATAGCCATACAGGATAGTGGACTATGAAATTATTAGAACTGAACAATCAGCAGTACGGTTTTAAGAAGGCCTTAGTGATCTATAGACGCTACAGCTACACGTTTTAAACCGGATCATTCACAAAGTCCGTACAGTAAAATACGTCATATGGTAATGATAAAGTCGAACTTAACACTTTAATAATCCTTTGTAGCTTGACACTGTTTCAAGACTTCAACAATCTAACTGCCCCGAGTCGCACTCTACAGTTAATTGAAATTACTATCCGTATAGATCTTACATATAAGGATTCACAAGCTCGTATACTAAAATGTCAGTTACAAAGGTAACCTAAGCTACGGAGTCAGTCTTGGATACTCTTTTTAGGGACATTTTGTGGATGTGGATCTGTTACAACCTTCTTAGCCATGAAGAGAGGTTTAACTGCGTAGTTACTCAAAAGGTTAGTGTCAGAAAATGGAAACTTACAATTGAGCAGATACAAAAGCTTGCTAATCCAATATACGTATATGAAACTGTTAGAAAGCAACAAAATGCTCATTCTGGCGTACAAATCATCATAAGATAATTTCAAGGAATCTTCTAAAAACCCAAATATTACGACACGAAAAGATAAAGTGCCCTTAAATAAGTATTTGTCTTAGGTTATCCTGGACGATAATAAATACTTTGAAGATTCTTACATAAGACGTCGCAAACCCGCAAAAACTATTGCATAGACATCGCCAGTTAGCCCAACTCGTATACTAAATTTCGCTCAATCTGTCGTAAAGGTCTACATAACCGTTGGCACATAATATGGGGCCGAATAAAGGGCCATCCAAAAGGTTTGCACCAACATTCTCAAGGACACATTAATGCTACTATTGATATTAAAGTGCCCTTATTCTTAATTAGTGTACGTGCAGGATTAGGACCAATAGGTCCTTTCTTACATCTACAGAGGACTTAAAACACTGGTTCGACATACTTCGTTGACCATTTAAATCGTTGTATGGAGTATCTAGGGGACTATTTTAAACAAAATGAATGAGTTTTCCCGCAAGAATAAACCTTTTGTTTTGGCTCCAGTAACAGGGAAAACACGGAGAAATACCTGGCTAAAAATCCAGTGTCTTGGTAAAGTACCGCTCAACTGTACTAACAAGAATGGTTGCCGATTAGTGGGAAGAACGGTGTAAGTGATTGAAGAGTGCCCCGGAATGCTATCGTGTGTGAAATACCAATCTTATTCGGAAAATTCCTTGGACCACATCTAATTCCAGAATACGGGAGCTACTAAAGAAAAGTCTCAAAAATAACAAGAGAATGCCAAAACCTGAGAAGGGGCGAGCAATTCCTACTTAAAATAATAATCAACAGTAAATACACTAGCATATCTACATAAAAACTGCTAGCAGAAAAGAAAGTTTCCAAAATCAAATGTTAAATTACCTTAATATTAATCATACCTCTAGACAATTGTGATATATTTTATTACAACAAGGCTAGAATACCTTTACATTAGTGGTAAAAAAGCCAATATGAGACTATTATACAATTATGTTTTCATTACAAGTACATATAGACATTCTTAGGCAAAACAAAAAAAAAGCCAAATGTATCAAAAATTACTTAGCTTAATGGAGAACGGCTAACAAAATTACTTTCTAAATTCTTAAACTAATAACATGAACGCACTGTGGGTACGATAATTAATTCATTTAATTAAATAGAAATGTTCATTTATTTACGGTTACTGTAGGTTTCATAAGATTTATTATAAATTCCTGATGGACGATTATTTTGACCAGATTTCTCGGAAACAACTAAAAGCCATCAATATTCTGTACTCAATTCATTCGAATCAGACCCTACAGAATTTCGTTAAACATTTGGACGCTCTTTAGTAATATGAGCTTTTTGCAATATGAAGTTGTCAATTTAATAGGAACCATGGTGTTCCTAAAATTAAAAGTAACCAACCTCGTAGGGTATTATTCGAACTTCATTCGCAAATCGCGTTAATCAGCTCGATACCTTATGATTCAAACGTTAACCAACCCACTCAAGTTGCTCGTTATCTGTCTTGACGCAATGACAAAGTGCTTAACAAAAAAATTATCTTCCCTCCATACACGATTCGAGACATTTTTGGCAGAATTCAGACAAATGAATTAAGACTGCAAATTGAGTTTTGTCGTTTTTTCTCTATCTAACATATGTGAAATTTACCTCACTAAAACATTAACCAGAACAAGAAAAGGGTGACTTTTTGCTTTCGGAATCGACATGATTTTGCGTTTGAAACTTTTTCGCTTCAAAACGGCGAGATCGTAGGCGCCAGGGTTATACATTATTAATCAAAATAAATGAATCATGAAACTACAATAACTTAGAGTACAAAGTAGCCATGCTATTATTTCTAACCTTATAACTGCTATAATGAAGTTGACAATATAAGATACAAAAATAATCCTGCCTTAGATCAAGAATGCACGAGCCGAAACACAATACTTCTTAAAGCAAATAGTGCTAACCCTATTGGTTGGGATTTACCAGTACAGAACCTATTGAAATAAAACACGATTAAAAAAGCTTCAAGGGAATGTTACGATATTACACTTTGTTCTCATTTTGAAAAAATCCTTTTCATTTGAAACGCACCTTGTAAATATGGAAAACATATAGTAGTGTAAACAATCACTGCGATAACAAAATTTTACATTTCTTTTTCATTAACAGGCTTTGAAAATCACACTCTGAAATTAAATTTTACGTGTAAGTATCTAGTGAATTACAATGCCTCTGATAATTGAAAAACCAAATGCGATTTGCCCTTGGGTAAATTCGCAATGAGCAAGAACAACAATATACACGAGAAAGGGCAAATTGTGTAAACGTGCGTTATTTTTACCATTGAAAGGTTGATGAGTAGGGAAGAGCGGAAGGGTATGTCGTGGTTCGCCGTAGTAAACACTGCGCTCTTGTAGATATCATCGACAATAAAAAAAGCATGCGGTTGCAGTGGCTTTTTTTATTTGCGGAAGTTCTATTAACAGGAAACTCAAACTAATTGATCAACGTGCTCGACTGCGAGACATTTCATGCACAAGAACAACCAAAACAAAACAGAAAAATTACGTGGAATGAAAACAATATTTGATAGTACAATAACAAATGAAGAAGCTTAAGACTTACAATGTACTTTATTTTATTTGTTTGAAAATGTATTTTACTTTTAGTAAGTTTCATTGCCATTTTGTATTTACATATAGCGAAGAGAGCTTCTAAAAAGCATCAGAATTGCAGGTTTTCTCTAGTGGAAGCTTTCCATTCTGAACGTTTGAACGATTTAGCAAATTAAAATATAATAATGTAAGTGATAACGTAAAGGAAATTTTTACACAACTGCAATTTATTAATTTAATTAAGTGCATTGTGAGAATGAAATGGTTTTTAGGACTTTTTTGAGCATATGCAGTATAAGCAGAGTCACTGGAACAATTAACATGCTACAATAAACGCTAATGACTATATTTATATTCGTGTAGGTGAAATTTACTAAGCTACCGACACCTTACAGCAGAAGGATAAAACCTCATGTTAACAAGGACGATCAATCACCAAATAAGCTATATGACTAAAGTACATTTATAAATAACTAAATTAGAAGATTTAAATATCTAATATCTTTTAGGTAATTTCATCGGATTTATATCTAGCTAACTTTGTAGCTTCTTGATTACAATGTTACACAAAACTACTGGTGGGTTTTACATTTACCAAAGGTGGTAAGGTGATCAGACAAAAAATCTTAATATACTACACCTAATGAGCAGAAAATAGCTGTTGCCTATAATCTGATTGGTCAATTAATAACAATATTTATTTCTTAATTTCTTCTTTGTAGAAAACCTGTAACGCCATGGCGTCACGGGAAATAAAAATCAGATGCAAAAAGAGGAAAATTGATCTAAAACGGATAAAACGATTACTAGTGCACCCTATATAACAGATTTCCTGAATAGATAATATTAATTAAACATGATATTTAACCTCTTTTGGTTTTCATCATCATTATTTTTAAGTCTTCAGTCCTGGAACGAGTTAGACGCATACCTCCAGCGTTTCCTATTCTGAGTCAACCTACACATTTCCCTGAAATTCCCACAGGCTACATCTTTCACTATCTGCGTGCAATGATCTGATCTAGGGCTACCTTTCCTTATTTCTATTTCTGTTTGTAATTTATCCCGCACTATTGGCCAGAAATGCCTTAGAACGTGTCCTGTCCTTATATTTCTCCTATTATTTTTGTTTTCTACAAATATATTTATTTCGCTGCTATGTCCAGAACTTCCTTGTTACTAACTTGGTATGTCCATACTATCACCATCATACATCTAAAGCGCCATCTTCCAAAAGATTCTCCTACAGTCCCTATTTCATAGCCGTACTGTACTGTGCTCCAAGTGTGTTGTCTACGAACACAGCAGTTGCCTTTTCTTGCTAGATACACATCGATTGGCCTTCTATTGTTTTCTAAATGTATACCCTATTTCACCTATTTTTAGTAGTCTATTTCACCTATTTTTAGTAGTATGCAAAAGGGGGTGGGGGCTTCGTGGCGTAGTTGGTATGCCCAAGGTTCCGGGTTCAAATCCCGACACGGTCTGCTTGAAAACGTTAGGCGAGCATTTTTCATAAAAATACGCCTTCATTCGGATGAGAGGTAAAACGGAGGACCCGTGTGTGAGTGTTGTCACGCACGTTAAAGATCCCTACCTTGCTTGCAACAGCAAGAGTTCGGCAAAATTCAAAATTTTTCAGGTAAAAAAAATTGTTTCCTGGCCAATGTAGTACCTTTGGGTGGAGCATTGGAAAATCACATGTAGGGGTATGCAAAGGGGGTTAAGCAACATTTGGCTACCAAGATCCCCCAACACTAAGACATTTGCCAAATTAATAGCTTTCCAATAAATCCTTTTGCACAATCAACATTAGTTGAGAATATTGCAAAACCAACACCTGTAGTTTGTTTACAATAATCATCAGGTTAGAGTACAATTATTTTGTTTTGTCATTAAGTTTTCCATCTTGGAACTGGTTGGTCGCATACCCCCACAGATTTCTATTCTGAGCTAGCCTAAACACTTTCTGAAATTCCTACAGCCTAGATGCAGCTCGGTTCCTTTATATTGTTTTCTAAATATACACTCTATTTTACCAATATTTAGTGGTATGTGAAGGGAATTAAGCAACATTAGGCTACCAAGATCCCCAACACTTAGACATTTGCGGAATTAATAGTATTCCAATAAATTCTTTCACACAATCAATATTAGTTGAGAATATTGCAAAACCAACACCTATAATTGTTTATAATAATCATCAGGATAAAGTACTATTATATTCTTTGTCAGTAAGTTCTCCGTCTTTAAGCTGGTTGGGCGCGTAGCTTTATTGATTTCTATTCTGAGCTAGCCTGCACATTTCCCCAAAAGTCCAACAGGCTACATCTTTGACTATCTACGTGCAATAGTCTATCCTAGGTCTATCCTCACCTGTCTTTTTTTTATCCATGCTTCTAATATATTCCGCTCTATTCTCTCATGTCTTAGTATGTGACCTATAATCCTAGCTCTCATATCTTTTATTGTTTTCCACATATCTCCTCCTTCCCCTATCGTTTCTAGAACCTCTTTGTTCTTAACTTTCTTTGTCCATGATATCTTTATCATATGTCTGTAGCACCACATTTAAGAGGCTTCTAACTTTTTCCTGTCCGCTTCTCCTACTGGCCAAGTTTCATAGCCGTACAGTGTTGTGCTCCACACATATGATTTCACAAGTTTTTCATTATTTCTATGTTTGTTGTCTTTGAACATAGTAGTTGCTTTTTCTCGTTAAATGCAGCACGGCCTTGTGCTAATCTTTCTTTTGTATCTTTTGCACTTTCTCATCCTTCAATATTTGGCTTCCTGGGCAGCAGAAATCCTTGTAAGTTCTCGTTATCTATTTATATTTTGGTTTAACCCCCCCCCCCCCCACTTTACATACCAGTACTTTAGTATTATTTTTGTTAATTTTCATACCGTATCTCTCTGTTAGAACTGTTTCCATTTTATTAAGAGTTGTGTCTAACTTTTCTTTGCTAGATACTAATACCACTATATTATCTGCATGTCAATTTTTTGTCCCAGCGTAATAATACCAAATGTCTTCCTGAATTTGACAGTAATTATAGCTGTTCAATGTACAAGCTAAAAATAAACGGGGATAAGGCACATCCCTATCTTACCCCTTTACTAATATTTACTGTTCTGCGTTCCTCCTCTAATTTTATTAAAACTGTTTGCTCTTTTGTATACGCTATGTACTATCCGTATATCCCTAAATCTCATTCCAATCTTTTTGTGTAGTACGACCATCTTTTTCCATTTTACATTGCCGAATGCTTTTTCCAGATCTACAAACCCCCCTTCTTCTCCTTCTTCTCCATTATCACCCTCGAAGCTTTAATAGCCACCCGTGTTCTCTTGTTTCGCCTAAACCCAAATTGATTTTCTCTTAATATTTCTGCAGCCTGTTTTTCCATCCGTCTTTGTACAATTTTAGTTGATATTTTTGACAAGTGTGCTGTTAAACTTAGTGTTCGAAAATTTTCACATCTATGCATGCCTCTATTTTTTAGTATAGTGACTATGATATTACGTTTGCAATCTTTAGGTATCTAGTCTTTCTCATACATATAGCTTACTAGTTGGAAGAGACGTTCTGTTACTGCTTGTCCAGCGTCTTTTAGAGTTTCTACTTGCACCTTATCTATACTTGGAGTTTTTCCATTTTTTAAACTCTTTAATGCTAACTCAAATTCATATCTAAGTATAAGGTATTCAAAGTCATTCTTTTCAATGTTTTATTCCTGTTCTAGTGCTGATAGTTCCTGTTCTGCAAATAAGTTACCAATATATTCTTGCCATCTAACCACTTTCTCTACAGTTTTTATATTTTGGTATACAGTTCTATATCCCTAAAAATTATTCTAATTGGCTTGTATATTTCATCCGTCTTTCGTATTTCCATCTTAGTTTGTACCTCTTTGCAGTTTTCATTAATCTATTGTTGTTTAGCTTTTCTGCACGTGCAAATAATTTCCCAATTTATGGCTTTGTATCTCCGTTTTCCTGATTTGTCTAGTCTGTTTTTGTATTTTCGTCTTTCTTCTATTAAATTCAGAACATCCTTTGTTAGCCATTATTTTCTGTTTATTTACAACCCAGAATATCTCTGGCCGCCGTATAGAAGCTGGATTTAATGTTATTCCATTGAGTTTCTACTTCCTTAGTATAAGAAACTTTCTCAATGTCTTTCAGCAATTCGTTTGACTTTTTTCAGATCTTTCGTAGATATCTTCATCTTTTAGTTTCTTAAAGTCAAAGTGCATTTTCCCGTTCCTTTCTTTTTAAATTTTTCAACTTAAGCGCGGCCTTCATAATTAAGATGTTGTGGTCAATGTCTTTTACTTGATTCCTAAACCGTTGTCTAACAAGAATGTAATCTATTTGATATCTTCCTATATCTCCTGGCATCTTCCACGTATATCGTCTTCTAGCATTATGTTGAAATAATGTGTTTGTGATGAGTAAATTGCTTTTGTGGCAAAATTCTACCAACTTAGTTCCCCTGTCGTTAGTCGTGCCTAAACCAAATAAACATACTGCCGCTCCTCCCCTACCCTCTCCTACCACTGCATTAAAATGCCCCTAATTATTAAATTTCCATGTCCTTTTACGCATCTTAGTATGTATTAGGTATCTTTGTAGATCACTTCTATCCCACCCTCCACTGTAGCTAGAGATGGTGATGTATACTTGTATTATTATTGTATTTACCAGTTTAGATTCTTATCTAACCATGAGTACTTTTTCGTTCTTTTGTAAGTAGTTTTCTACACAGTGTTGTATCTTTTTTCGCATAACTATCCCCACACCCGAAATTTCTTCCTCTGATCCTGTATGAATTACCCTAAGGTCTCTGCAGGCCGAACTTCGCTAACCCCTACTATGTCTAATGCTAATCTATCCATTCTAATTTTCAAGTTTTCTAGCTTACTTATATGATTCATACTTCTGACATTCCACGCTGTGACTCTTAAAATGTTCCTGCTCTTCTAAACTTTCCGATTACATCCTCCCCACGCTGCGTACTTGGTAGGCAATGTGGTGGTTTGTCGCAGTAGTGTCTTGGAATGCCATATGGATATCTATGATCTCTGCAACTCTAAGTACCGAAAGTGCTGCTGCCCTCTTTCGTGAACCTGTTTTAGTCCGGTTTTTCACTAGAAACTATAGTTTGGCTCTTTAGCTCACTAAAACAGGCAAGTCATTCTACCCGTTCTAGTAATATAGAACTTCTTCAAGATGCAGGTCCATTCAGAAAATATAATTTTAATTAGAGTAGTAGTAAAATTAAAGTAATACAAAAATTGTATTTTCTTAAAATAAATTGGTACAAGTTAACACAATATCAAGACAACGCTTGAGTCATAATGGGATACATATTGCAACAATGACAAGCGCTGAAATGGACGTTCCATAAATCATGCAATATAATAATCATGTAATAAACGCAGACGTTATACAGTAAACTTAAACCACAAATTCAGAAGTGTATTTATGGTAAAATACATATTAGGGCCAAACTTTGATTCATAAATTAATTTAAACCACAAACGGGCAAATCAAGTAAAGTTGGATCATTTGAAGATAACTTTAGAATTATAAAGTAACTAACCATGAACCACCTAATAGGATGTTTCATACCCTAATGATTCAAAATATAAAAGAGCTTTAAAAATTGTAATTAAATAATTTTGTTCAATGTTAAATAGCTGCAACACAAAAATACCGTAAACATGATAGTACAATGTAGAGAAAACCCCAGACGTTTAGTAGCGAAATCCACCGGTACTAAGTTCAGAAAATTCATTACTGTAATGAATACAAAATGGGAAAATGTCAATGTATCTGCAATAGAATAACCACAATCACGCGGATTTTTCATGATAGGACCATGTTAGTTCACACTTGCTCGTGGTAGGGAAAACCAAACAATCTCCCATTATACACAAGGAAAGTTGTAGAATAAATGACAGCAATTACACCCGACGTGAAAATAAAACAAAATCAATGAATGGCGAGCTATAAACAGAGACATACGTGCGGGTAAATTGTAAAAGTTTGGTTAGTCGTCAAACACCCCTTTGGATATGAAATAATGAATGTAAGTCCACGTGGTGAACCGCGGATTTTGAATATAACCTACAACGTTAAAATAAATTGAGACAGTTTGGTTCCCAGGAAAGTCAGTTTGGAATGAAATACCTGATGATTAGATAAATTACTCTTGGCTTAAATGGAGTTTCCTAGTACCTTAAAGACGTAACTGTATGTCGTACTTTAGTATAATTAGTTGTTGTTTTTGGTGTTATTTACGTATGTTTATTTTATAAATTATTGATAAATGTATAGGGTTAAATAACAGCAGAGGCGTATTGTAAATTATAATCCTGGTTAAGGATCAAAGTATGATGAACTGCAGATGAATTGATTATGCAATTTTCCCATTTTTCTGTATGTATTTTGTTATAAAAATATCCTGCGGTCACTGATGTTAATATTAATGTACGTTAAAAATTTGTTATATGTATACCTGTTCACAGAAATGATGAATTAATGTTAGCATAAAAATAAATGTAGGAGATACGAGTTGAGATTCGTTATATTTCTTCAAATATTCAGATTGGTTGTTGGAACGAAAATACATTTTACCCAAAGAATACAGTGATTAACTCCCCGTCCTCCCGGATAGCTTGTCGTCTTGAAGGAATTCTCACTAAATTAGATGAGCTCGTGCCCATAAACTTGGCTGATTATAAACCTTATAGGGTAAGTGTTATTACTAACGTAGTTTGAAATTGTACCTAGTTAAATTTTTGATTGTTCAATTTTGTGTATTTTTTGCCATTTATTTCTATGACCCATCTCGCACCACTATAGTTAAAGGGTGCATCCTTATTTATTACAAGATTACCACCTTTTATGAAAAATTTCAAATTTTATTATTTAACGCTTCAAACACTCATAACAGACTCCATGATACGACTCACATAAAATATAATAAAAACCTTTTAATCACACGGTATTTTAAATTAGATACGAATTTCGACCACCAGTTGCTCATCATCCGTAGCAGTACTTTAAAAAATTAAGATTGTTCAAGAACCCTTCTGAGGATGTATTCCTCCCCACATAAGCTGAAGTGATTCTTTCCAACATATAATTATAGATAACTAAATTATTCCATCCGGTTTGGAAGTATCAAAAATATAAGCAGTACAATTAACTTTAATAACCACATATGACAAAGAAGAAGACGTAACTAAGAATAATTAAAAACATTATTACCTCAAGCTTACCTGAATAGTTTGTTTATGTAGCATATTGAGCGACGATTAAAACTAAATAGGCCGAATGCAAACACGCACATAATACATCACTATGACAATGCGCACAAGGTGCGGTAAGTATTTACAAGATGTACTCTATACACTTCCTTAAACCAGAAAAAAACCCCAAATCACGATATTCGATCTCGATAAGAAAACTCAAATCCTAGATATCCTAAACTACATATTTCATCAGAACTCGTTACACCTCTTAAGCCCAGAAGAATCACTGCGTAAAAAAGTCTACCTCGCCATCCGCCGCCTAAAAATGATCTTATCTTCAACCTAACCCTAAACGTTTCGCGCTGTATGAGAAGGATTCTGACAACAAACACGCATGTATTCATTGGTTACAGGTCTTGTATGATCAGAGACCTGGTTGCCATGACCGGACGTTATTATTGTCAGCGGTTTGGTCGCTCTTCAAAAGTCTGTCGATCTGAAACAATCTGCGGTCGTTGCATAGAACAATACATTACGCGAAACTGTCCCAAACCGCCTATATGCGTTCCATACTGTACAAACCGCTCCAGTATTTCGCGTCCTCACAACCATCTTGTCTTTGATTGCACTGTCTACAAGCAAGCGTTAGAAATGACAAAATTATGCAACGATTATGGATATTCCCGCTCCGCAACCTTAGAGTTCACACACAGCATCAAAGAAAACAACTTATTAATCTCTCTTTTTCAAGAACCATATCTAATTTGCAACAAAGTACCGAATCTCCTGCCAAACTCCTGCACCTATGCAAACCCGAATCCTCCTAATCGAAATTTAATGACAGGTCCCGCAATAGACACTGCCTATTGAAAACTGACTTCCAAGATTCCCTCCACTACTGACCATGGCACAATTACTACACTTATAATTAACAACATACATTCTAAAACCAACAAAATCATACCGCACATCTACATGTTCACCAGAGTTACCCATTGGTGGCGCAAGAACTTTTATCATCAAGACGATCCCTGTCAAATGCCAGGCACAGATTGCAAAGAAAGAGAACAACTACACCAAACATCACCCTGAATACAATACTCGGAAAAAAGAAGATGCTATACAGAAGTGGCAGATGCAGCCAAGAAACAACATTGCTCCTCAATATTAAATAAATTTTACACGGATTACTGGAAACTATACCGCAGGTTAGTGATATCCAAACCTCCGCAAATCGTAACTTCTCTCCCTTGCACGCAATTTCGCACCTTTCAGGATACACTTTCCATCCTTCTGGGCGTTGCCATTCTCTCCATTGACTATGATGTCCCATTACTCACTCAGTAAGTCCTAAGAGATAACTGCCTCACGCCCCCATGTAATCGATCCAGACACTGATATAGACTTAGCTACCTTAGATTCCCCGATAACCAAATCAAATCTGCATAAAGCCCCAGGCTCAGACTAAATAAGCAACCCTATCTTACAGAAATCCTGGTCAATCATACGAGAATTCGTCCTCATCCTGTTTAAGGAATCCCTATTCGGTATGTCTTCCAAAAGCCTAAAAATAGCGCTGTCATTCTGCTTTTTAAACCCAATAAACCATCCGACGATCCCAAATCGGTTCGATTGCCCTACTCCTTACCTTAGATAAGCTTCTTGAAACAATCATTCTTCAAAAAGTCAAATCCCATATAAGACCAACATTCACTTCTTTCGCTAAACCAGCATGGCTTCAGAAAAGAACACATTGCAAAGTAATCCATCTATTCCCTTATATCCACGGCGAAATCGTCCAAGTCAAAATACGTAGTAGCAGTCTTCGTGGACTTCCGCTCCACCTATGACCTCATTTAGTGGCCAAACATCCTAATTCAACCCAAATAAGTCACATTTCCAACTAGCATATTCTAGATTATAAAATCTAACCTGACCTCCCCATCAGTCACTCTGAAGATCAGCTGCCACACTGTTACCAAGACGCCTGTTTAAAATTCCATACGCATCCTTCAAAATTCCGTACCGAAACGAAAATCATCCTCCATTACCTGTATTAGTCTTCCTCTCGCTGCGTCAAATTATTCAAATCTAACCGTAAAATAATCCTACACCACATCGACATCCCAATAATTAGATACGCCGCAGACCACTTGTTTCCTCTAACTTCCGCTTCAGATCGACGTTCACTAAATCCCATCATTTTTTCATTGTCCCTGTATGCCTCCAGAGCCTATCGTTCCGCCATCAGAGTCTCCCTATACGCACTACTTTTGATTCCGACCGTAGATATCCCTTTGCACTCCACTGTTCAATTATGCAACCTTAAATTTCATCGCCCGATCTACCGGTACGACAAACCCCCTTACCTGCAACAACTACCGCATGCAACACCTTACAGACACCACCGCCGCCATCATAAAATACATAATTCTACACTGGAGCACTGGACACTATGCAACTCCGGCAGACACACCTTCGAAATATTTTCGTTCACCTGAAATATTTCTTAACCTATCCTTCTATCCACCAGCACAACAATGCACTTTCTGACCGGCCACGGAAACTCCCGACTACATTTCTTTAATATCACTCCTTCCCCATTCTGCCCGTACGCTTTGCTATCCGAACCCGAAACTCCTGCACATCTCATATACTCCTGTCCAAACATAATCCACCTCCAAGTTCGCTTCAGAACATCAATTAACCACGATCCCATTACCACTCTCCAATATATTACCTTTTTAGTCTCAAACTAATCGAAGGAACTCAGCACATTCTTTAAGGAAATCTTGTCCATTTAACCTTCCACCTGAAGTAACCTGCGGAAAGAACATACACCAACCGACACACCCAATTCTCGCACCTCAACCTAACCATCACAACATTACACAAACCACCTGGATCACAGTACTCTAAAACTACACCATCTTTTCAATCGGCACGAAGAAGTAGACCATAGAAAGCTAGATTGTGAAAATAAAGAAGCGCAAAAGAACAAGCACATTTACCAAGGACTTTACGTACGTTTAATGTACAACTATGATAGACTATTGGCTAAGGTATAGAATAAAACAAATAAAAAAAAGGTGTTTGAAGGTTAAATCCGATAACACAAATACTTATTGGTTGTTAAAACAGAACAGTTTTTAAACAAACTTCAATTTTTAAATTTCATAGGCAGTTCGACGTCTTTGAAAGGAATTTTTAAAAAGTTTTCAACTTCTGACCTTTTTAAAAGACCAATCGTTTCTTCAGAATATGTTTGATTGCTTACAGTTTTTTTGTGTCGCAACAAAAACTTTTGGGCTTAACATAAAAATACATTAAAAGTCAAAAACCAGCATACACGTATTTCTCTGCATCACACATTTGACCTTTAAAAAACTTGAAAGTTATTTCTTGCGTTGAATTTGTAATGTTCCAAAGCACAAAATGAATTTTTTGTACAGCATGGACTCTTAAAATGTTCAAACATTTGCATTACAGAAAGTTACCCGAAAATGTTACTTCAAGTTTTCATCATTAGCGGTCTTTGTTGACGCCTCTTAAGCGAAATCAGACATATCGTATTACTGTGTTAAACTTACACGGAAAGTTTAAATACCGAAATACAAATTTAAAAAATTTTAATACAATATGCATGTAGAAAGAAATGTTGGGCAACTTTAGTTGGTTAAAAGTCATAGGTAGCAAAAGCATAGAGAACATATCATTGGTCATTGTGACTACCCGCTTCGCTAGTAAATACGACAATATAAATGTTTCAGGCTTCAAATTGTTTCTTTTTGTGTGAAGCAACTCTATTAACTCGTCATTTTTCAAACGCAAATTGGTTTATGTATACAAGAGAAACGAAGGCTTACGTGTTTAAATAACTGAAGCAGAACTTACTAAATTACACTCAAAACGAGTAAAACGGACGGTGACAGTAATGAATTACTACTGTAAGAAATAGCCACGTTTCGTTCTATTGTTTGTCAAGATTGTTAATTTATCTTTACATACAGCTTCGTGTATAATACCATTTGATTAATTTACAGTAAAGATATCTTATAAATTAAGTCCAGTAGCTAACCTTGTTACCGAAGCAGCTTTATGCATGCAAGTTTGTGCAAATTTAACAATTACTCTCCAGAAAATTTTCCATCATCATTAGGACTTCAGTCCTGGAACTCATTGTTGCTTGTTCTGAGCTAACCTATGCATTTCCCTGAAATTTTCATTTCAATTTTCAAGTTCTCTAGATTACCTACTTGCTTCATACTTCTGACATTCCACGCTCCGACTCGCAGAATGTTCACGACTCTTTTTCTATACTTTCTTATCACATCCCCCGAAGTAGTCTCCTCACAGAGGTCCGAATGGAGGACTATTTTAACTCCGGAATTTTTTACCTCAGAGGATGCCATCATCTTTAATAACAATTTGAGTACGCTGTGTACTTGGGGGATAATGTGGTCATTTCCCGTTGCCTTCCATATCGCAGTAGTAGGTCTTAGAATGCCATACCGATCCCATGTGGTCTCTGCCACTCTAAGTACCAAAAAAGCTGCTGACCTCTTTCGTGGACCTGTCTTAGTCTGGTTCCTAACTAAGGACCCTACTACTTTGGTTGTACTTGTAGATTGGTTCTTTAGATCACTGGAATGCGGAAGCCATTCCGCCCGTTCCAGTAATCTAGAACTTCTTTAAGGTGCATGTTCATTCGGGATAGAAAATTTTCCATATAAAAAATTTTGAGTTACACCATTGTGACGTTATTACCAAATAATTTTTTATTACTGTTGCTGCGAAGTGGATTTTGGCCAGTAGAGATACTTTTTTCCTTTTATTGCTGTTGTCTACTAATACATTAGTTTTTTGCATTTATTTGGCGCTTGTGGACATTGTGTAGGTATGTACATTATATTTTATTAATATTTAAAATTGTATGATACCAGTGACTGG
>JARFIW010000290.1:0-110166 GCA_036346225.1 Platerodrilus igneus
TGAACTCTATCAAAATCCATCGTATTATTGATAGGATTATTTTCTCTATTAATGTAAAAAGACTCGATGAATAGCCTAGTTTTATAATTGGTTTCGTTGTCCAAAATGATGGTGTTATCGAACAATGGTGTATGACTGATTGCAGAAACATAAGAAAACAATGCACATTTAGTGGAATTTTTTCTGCAATCACTCTTGTGCTGGGTTAAGCGACATTTTAGCCACTGGCTGGTCTGACCAATGTAACTATTGTTACAACTGCACGTGATCTTGTAAACAACGTTACTGTTTAACAGTTTCGGAGTACGATCCTTTAATTTCGTAAACAAATTCTGGATGGAGTAATTGTACTCATAAAAGACAGCAATCTTAGGTTGTTTAAGTAATCATACTATAAGTGGAGATAACTTCTGTATATAAGAAAGCTTCTTGTACGTAATATCTATTTCTGTAGCGTTTACTTTTAAGAAGTTGCTATAAATCAATCTATGCAACATTCCCTTTGGGTAGCCGTTGTTCACTAAAGTGTCAATCAATAATTTCTTATTTTTTCTATGAACTGTGGGTCTGATATATGCTCAATTCGGTATCGTAGGGCCTTCACAGTGTTCACCTTATATTGAAAGGAATGGTTAGAGTGGAAATTTAAATATCTGCCAGAATTTGTAGGTTTAGTATACCAATCCAATAATAGATGATTAGAAGTATCTCCGATGACCAAAACATCCAAAAAAGGTAATTTACCATCTACTTCCATTTCAAAAGTGAACTGAAGGTGTTCATTAAAATCATTAAACGATGTTAAAGTTTGGTCAACATATTGAGCTGGCAATGAACAAATGATATCGTCCACGTAGTACTTTACCAAGAAAGACATCTCCTACGGTAGTCTCGGTAGAACACTAGACAGTAAATTGTCCATAATCATTTTAGCGATTATGGGTGATAGAGGTGGCCCCATTGGAGTTCCAAATAATTGAAAGTCTGACCAGTCCATTAATTATTAATGTATATATATATATATATATATATATACACAAAGACAAGTTATTTGCAGTCCGCAATAAGAAAATTGTATATAAAGTAAGATGTATCTGTAAACGAACTCTTATGAAATTAATAAGAGCCATTGACAAATACAAATCGGGCTGGTAGTTAAATAGCCATTAACAAAACATTAGCTTTATTACTTTACAGGGGAGGAAACATCCACTGACCAATGGTTTCGGCTTGTTAGCCTCATCAGAGTGGAATAGTTCCCAAGGACCATATGAAGTAATCGAAGCTATTATAATGATATAATTTCAAAACAATCACTGTACTATTGCAAAAGTAAATAAAACCGCCATCAGGTGATAAAACGCCAACACTACAAAAGTGTGGAATAGCTTCGATGAAGTAATAAAGCTAATGTTTTGTTAATGGCTATATAACTACCAGCCCAATTTGTATTTGTCAATGGCTCTTATTATTTTCATAAGAGTTTGTTTACAGATACATCTTACTTTATATACAATTTTCTTATTGCAGACTGCAAATAACTTGTCTTTGCTTATTTGAATTGCCTTTGGGGCATGAACCCGAGTGTCGCCACGAGAAGGTTTGTTACGTTTGCAAATAAATTTTGCTGTAACATTCCGCAAATCTCAAAAGCCAGACGTACTTTTATAGTCATTTATAAAATTTATTATGAAGTTTCGGTTCAATTCTGTACTTCCACACTTTAGTAGTGTTGGTGTTTTATCACCTGATGTCGGTTTTATTTACTTTTGCCAATTGTTTCAAAATATATCATTATAATAGCTTCGATTACTTCATAGAGTTTTTGGGAACTATTCCACTCTGATGAGGCTAACAAGCCGAAACCATTGGTCAGTGGATGTTTCCTCCCCTGTGAAGTAATAAAGCTAATGTTTTGTTAATGGCTATATAACTACCAGCCCGATTTGTATTTGTCAATGGCTCTTATTATTTTCATAAGAGTTTGTTTACAGATACATCCTACTTTATATATATATATATATATATATATATATATATATAAATATATATCTATAGATATATATTACTGAGGTCATAAAAGGGCTTTAGCAAGCTCAAATTTATATTTATTTTAAATTGGAAAGTGTATAAATGGGTCACGCAAAGTTTGAGCCATGTTTGAACAAAATCGGTTCGTTTTTGACAAATTACCAGTAAATATTAGGGTTAGTTGAATATAGCATAAAATTTGATTGTAAATATTAATTATTAATAAGTTAGGAAACATAATTTGAGGCGCATAGTTATGTAAATACATCTAATACGTAAATTGCGGTAAGCATAGTTAAGATTTATTTTAATATTCTAAATAATAAAAGCTTTCAGGTTTATAGCATACTTAAAGCGACGGTGGTTATTCGAGTTGCACGTGTTATAAACTCTAAGAACGTTATAGTCGTAAACAGATAACGAACATAAAATCTCGTCAACAAATAATAGCTGAAAAAATATAATGAGGGCAAAACACAGGCGCAGACAGCACGTACGAAAACAATATCAATTTACAGAGAAAGACTATAGTTTGCATGCTTTAATACCTACCTACCTTCTAGGTAGTTTCTAAAGTCTTTTACTTGATTCCTAAACCGTTGTCTAACACGCAACATAAAGGAAGATACCTACATCACAAACATCTGATTTTGTTGGTACATTTAACGATTTTGTAAACGGTCAGGGATTTATGTTTCTCAACCCCTTCTCTTATTGCTGGTTCTGGAACAATATCTTCAGTATTCTTTCAAATAAATCGAATTATATCATAATAGTAAAATCATCTTAGAGTTCAGGCAGAAGTAAAGAATGGACTAACGAAAAACTGGATATTGCCCTGAAAAAAAAACAAAAAAAAATCTGTTTCTCAGAACTACTTTTGAGTATTGTATTTAAATAAGTTCAGGTGATGCACACAAAGCCTTTTGCACATTTTCGCACCAACAAAGTTGTATTGTGAAGTGATTAAGTTTTGAAATTTTAGTGTAAGGTAGGCTGTCATTAATTACTATGTTCCATTAGAGCAGCTTTCCCAGATCGTACAATAAACATACATACTATAAACCATAATTAGCTTTACATACCCCCACCTTAAACCATTTTGTAGACATTTTAATGCAAATATGTCAATAAACTATACGAGAACGCTTTATGCATCTAAACGAACATGGAAATGACCAAATATTGTACTGACGAGGAAATTCTTTTTACAATAACCAAAAAAAAAATTGTATTTCAAGTTAAAGATTTTCCTAGCCCATAATCTCTTCAGCATCTTTTGTTAAAGTGTACAAGAGACTTTCTTTAAAATATTTGGCGGTGCGCTTTAAACGTGTTCCAAAGATTTCCTTTTATTTTCATTTTTGGCTTATTGTCGGAAACGGCGGCGTCCGCACATTTAAACGCACGCTCTATTAGTCAATTAACACCACGAAAGAATGCAGCTTTTTTAATAATTTGTATGTATGTTTCAAATTTCTTCAAACATTGGTAAAGAATTGAAAATAGAATTTTTTTAGTGGTTTCATAGAAAAATGGTGATCATGTTTTTTACAAACCGGAACTATTCTTTTAGTAATTTCACGAAGTGGAAGATCGTTTTTGCTTACGTAATCATTACACCAATAAAATCAATTAGCGTATGCAAAAGCAAAATAAATTAAAATAAATATATCGAACATTTATTTTCTGACGCCTGCACCAAAATAAACCGTTTTAACGTCTTGATTTACACAAGCGTATCGATAAGATGTAAAAACTACCAACCTTTCTAGAATTAATAAAATTAACGTTTTGTATTAAAAAAAAAGGTCATCAAATTTGAAATCTAAACCACTTCTTGATCATGGAAAGCTATGATAATAATTTAAAGTAACATTTAAAGCTACATCCTGATATAATTTAAAAAACATTGGGAATGCATACACGTTTTAATTTAACAGCGCATCGACACAAAGTAAAGTATATTATAATGCGTACGCAGCACTTTGAGAGACGGTAGTATTAATATCATCAGAAAGCGGTCGAGTATTGATGTTGTAAGTTTATTCACTTACCATCTGATAATAATACTACTGGAACGTTTGAAGTCGCCAGGCAACAGAAAAACACACGATTAAATGTAGAATGTCCAATTACTCATATCTTAGTCTCTCTTAAGGTATTAATTGCATGTTTCATCTCTGTTACTTCAAAGAGTTATTGACAACGTTGCAGGAAGCAAATGTGATACTAGATTTAATGTAAATTGAAAGATATACGACGGATGCAAAATTAAATGGCTTTGAAACGACTCTACAATGATAGGAAAATACAAAATAGTGTATATCTATATATTTAACTATTTTACAATGTTTTTGTGATTTTGGGCTTCTTCAAGAAATAAACAACAATATACTCCACATATGTAATGACCTATTTCCGCTATTTCTGGTGGACGCAAAAACGTATCAACTTTGTAAGGACGCAGAATTGTTAGCAAGATGTATATATATATATATATATATATATATATATATATATATATATATATATATATTACTGTGAAATGCCTTCGTCAACAGGTCTCAGGTCCTTTCTAAAAAACATTCGAGCCCCATAGATTGGGCGTCAAAAATTGCTGTGAAACCTCACCATTAATCTTAAACTAATGTTTTCAAATCGAGCCCCAGCGTTGGGCCGTCATAAATATGCTGTGAAATGTACAAAAAGCCTCGCCAGTTTCCTGGAATAAAATCAACAAAAAAATTTTATTTTGAACTCGAGTCTCACTTTTGGGCGCTACGATTTGCTGTGATTCTTTTCTGATAATCGCCTCTGTCCTCTTCCCGCCTCGGCTGCTCCCCTAGATAACTTACATCCTCATTCATAAAAAAAACAAACACATTCCTACCACAAACACTAACGTTAACTCTATTTACATCAATATTCACAATACATTAAAATTTCAAAATTAAAATTCAGCATAAATTTCAGTATCAGAAAATTTCAAGATTAAATTTGTTATCATTTTAATGTGCATCCAGAATTAAAGTTCTTGTAGGATGCCTACTAATTAATATAACAATATATGCAGACCTGAGTCTGAGTACGAAGGGAACATCTCCCACCCCTTTACGTTAATTAACCAGGTTCGTCTAATTGAGCTCAAAGACATACCCAAATTTTCATCAAGAACATAAATACTAAATACTCCTTTCTACTTAAACAAGAAAATTTTACCTTAATATTAAAAATTTGTTAGTACAAATTCACTACTGTCCATTTTAAGTAAATAAATTATAAAGTTATTCAACACACACCAAAACATCAAAAATCGAACAACAAAGCATAAGTTACCTGAAGGTTAATGCACTCGTGGCTCCAATGTACATTGTCCTTTGTTAATCACACCATTCCAACTGGGTTATGTTTAGGTCCTCGGATTACTGGTCGCCTTTAAAAATTTTCTACACCACCATTCATCTAAAGTTGTTTCAGGGCTTTTCCGGAACTCATCTGTGTATATCTGAATCTTGTTTTGTGGATCCAGTCACGTTTACGAATCATTTAATTATTAACACCCCCGAAAATAGCAAAGAAATTTATACTTCTTTCACGCTATACGCCAAAACTGTCTACTTTTGTTTATTCATTTCTCGTTACAAATTTGGATACTTGGTACAGTAATACTCGCAAATATAACTAAACTTTATTACCTTGTATCTTCTTTTCTAAGTGCACTAAATAACTTTCATCGTAGCACCTAAATAGCAAACTGTTTTAAAGTATTCAATAATCACCAAAATATAAGAGCAAACTGTTTAAAGTATTGAATCAAAATCTAAAACCTACGAGCACCTTTTAAAGCATCAAATAATCAAAATCTAAGAGAGCGAAACTGTTTAACGTCCGGGTTTATATATCGGCTAACCTGTTCGTCACTTTTGTCCCCAAAACGGACAATTCTTAGAATTTCGCATTCTCGGTTCCCTTCTCGACAGTCGGGCACGCGATTCTTATTAAATTTGCACTCGCGCCAGTTAAAATCTCAGAAATTTTCGCACGGCTTGCAACGCGTCCGAGAATAACTAATTAATTTTGTATCGAAATCGTTACGTTTACACCTCATATCTGCATCTGATTTTCAACCAATCGCCGCTCTCGTGACGTTGCTCAAATCACGCCTTTTACCATCTGTGTCTCTGTCCCGCGCATATTATCCATCTCTATCTACCCTGTTCTGAGTGGTACAAATCGATACTCTTTACTATCAGTTATTTCAGTCCACGTGGACTGTTAAATAACCCACTTTATTAGCATTTCCCGTGAATATTAAGCGACGGTTTCTCCAACATTCTCTGTAACCATTTGTTATCTACAAAATTTCAGCAGAACGTGACTTTTAAAAATACGCAGGTGTTCAAACTTAATACTTCTAACGAACACTTCTACGATTTGAATACTATTGGGTTTTTACACGCTTTTATGCATATTATATGTTACTAACGGTTCAATTAACTCCAATTAAAACAATAATGAATGGCATTGACTTTTACCCTTTAATTTTTAGTGAATCCTAATTAAATATTAATTATTATTTGTACATTTTGTTTAATACTGGTTACTTAAAATTGAGTTAATTAATATAAATTTTGCACGTAATTTCTATTTGATTCTTTACTTGGAATAATTAAACTACCTTAAAATTCTGCTTCTTTTTATATAAAGCGTCTAGTGAATAATTTAAATCCCTTATTTTTAATGAAATGAATAAATTTCTACGCTCCACGGTTTTAATAACGCGTACCTTTTCCCAGAGCTTCCTTCTACACGGTGATTAAAATTATTTGATGTGATTAATCAATTTTCTACCCTGCTCTAAATTTGAGTAATATATATTGCTGTGAAACCTACAAAATCCGTGAACTACGCTTTTCGAATCGAGCCTCACGAATTGGGCGTCAAGAATGCTGTGAAACCACCAAAAAGCTATTCATTACCTTAACTGTGTTGGTCCATTGACTTTCTTCTGTTAATCGCCTCGGCTGCTCTTCTAGATAACTTTCATCCTCATACATAAAAAAAACAAACACATTCCTACCACAAACATCAACGTCAACTCTATTTACATCAATATTCACAATACATTAAAATTTCAAAATTAAAATTCAGCATAAATTTTAATATCAGAAAATTTCAAAATTAAATTTATTATCATTTTAATGTGCATCCAGAATTAAAGTCCTTGTAGGATGCCTACTAATTACTATAACAATATATGTAGACCGGAGTCTGAGTACAAAGGGAGCATCTACCACCCCTTTACGTTAATTAACCAGGTTCGTCTAATTGAGCTCAAAGACATACCCAAATTTTCATCATAATCCAGAACATCAATACTAAATACCCCTTTCTACTTAAACAAGCAAATTTCACCTTAAAATTAAAATATTATTGTTAGTACAATTTCACTACTGTCCATTTTAAATAAACAAACTATAAAGTTATTCAACACACACCAAAATATCAAAGTTCGAACAAAATAGTATAATTTACCTGAAGGTTACTGCACTCGTAGCTTCAATGTACATCGTCCCTTTGTTAATTACACCATTCCAACTGGGTTATATTTACGGCTTCTGATTCTCAACGCTTTTAAAATTTTCACCATTTATTTAAAGTTGTTTCAGGGCTTTTCCGGAACTCATCTGTGTATATCTGAACCTTGTTTTGTGGATCCAGACACGTTTATGCACCATTTAATTATTAATACCCCCGAAAAATAGCAAAGAAATTCATACTTCTTTCACCAATATACGCCAAAACTGCCTACTTTTGTGTATTCATTTGTCGCTGTAAATTTTACTAATCGGTACAGTGATACTAACTTTATTACCTTGTATCTTTTTTTCTAAGTGCACTAACGTACATTCATTGTAGCACGTAAAGAACAAACTGTTTTTTATCACAAAAATATTCGAGCAAACTGTTTAAATTATTTAATCAAAACCGGAAAACTAAAAAGCACTGTTTAACGCGTTGAATCAAGTCGAAGATCTAAGAGAGCTTGTTCATATTCCCCTGGGTATATATAGAGGTTAGCCTGTCTGTCGGTCGAGTCTCCAAAACGGACAATTCTAAAGAATTTCGCCTGCTATGTTCCCATTCCGCAGCCCGGCATGCGATTTTTACGAATTTTGCACTCGCCCTAGTTAAATCTCAGAAATTTCGACACGGCACGCAACGTCTGGAAATAACTAATTGAATTTTATACAGAAATGTTATTTTTACCTCTCAAATTTTGCCTTTTACTTTCAACCAATCGCAACCCTATGACGTTGCTCTACTCACGCCTTTTACTATATGTGCCTCGGTCTTGCGCATATTATCGGTCTCTATCTACCCTGTTCTTATTAGTGCAAATTGATATTCCTTATTATCGATTATTTCAGTCCATGTGGACTATCTTGGTTAAATAACCCCGTATCGCGCCTTCCCGTGAATATTAAGCCCCGGTTTCTCCAAGATTCTTTAAAACCATTTGTTATCTGCAAATTTTACGCGGAACAAGCCTTTTTAAAATACGCAGGTGTTCTGTATTTCGTGCTAAAGCATCCGACCGTTTCCAATATCCGTAGAATCGACATGTTTATCTAAACAAATTAAACTGAAATTGCCTTTTAAAAATACACAGGTGTTCAAACATAATATTTCTAAATAACCCCTCTACGATTTGCATTTTATTGGGTTTTTACAAGTTTTTATAGATGTTATATGTTACTAACGGTTCAATTAACTCCAATTAAAATAATACCCTTTAGTTTTTAGTGAATCCTAATTAAATATTCAATTATTATCAGTACATTTTTGTTTAATACCGGTTACTTAAAATAGAGTTAATTAATATAAATTTTGCACGTAATTTCTCTTTGTTTCTTTACTAGGAATAATTACATGTAGAGCTTTTTAATACTGCTTCCTTTTTTTTTTATAGCAAGCATCTTGTAGATGATTTAACTCCCTTATTTTTAATGAAACGAATGAATTTTTATGCTTCACGGTTTTATAATAAAACGTATTATCTAATAAAATTCCTTATACACGGTGATTAAAATTATTTGATGTGATTATTTAATTTTCTACCCTGGTCTAAATATGAGTATTTTCCCACTATTTGAATACAAATAATCCCACTTATTTGAATTCAAATATGAAATATTTAAACCGCATACAAAATTTACAAAAAAATTGCCTATCTCTCTTTACCCTTATCTATCTAACTTACCTACCTTATCCAATCCAAAAACAAATATTTACACCTATCCTATATCCCTATCCTATTCCTAACTCTCACCTAATGTTATAAACTGAAATTATCCCTAACTTCATCCTACTTATCCATCTAATCCTATATACATCCTATATACCTATCCTATTTCTAACTTTTAACTAATCTTCACTATACTTTACTTCCCCCTACCTAATCCTATATACCTATCCTATTCTTACTCTATTCCTAACTCTCCATTAATCTTATATAAAATATCTATACTTAACCTATCTTATTTTCTTCCTACATTTACTCTTTATTCTCATCCTAAACCTATTTCTAACTATCTCCCATATTTATCCTATATCTAGCTCTATTTTCTATCAACACCTACTTCTACTCTTCTATATACACCTATTCTATCCCTATCCTATTTAAATTTTACTCTCTTCTTGACCCTCCAAGTCTTTCTTCTCACCATCCTAATACTCTTCATCCCTATTTCTCCCCCTTTTATATCTATACTTATCATCCCTATTATCTCACATACAATAAACTTATCATCCCTATTATCCTGACTCTTAAATATTACTTCTTCTTCAGTCCCTACACTTGTCTGTTTCTTATTCATTATCATTTCCTTTTCTGCCGACAAACCAAACGATACTACCTTAAAATTATCGATTTTTCCCTCTACGGAATCTCCTATGTACCTTCTAGAATGCTTGTGTAATGGAATCCGCCAGAATGAATTCCTTAAATCTACTTTACTAAAAACAAACTTGCCACTTAACCTCATCAAAAATAATTCTGCCTTCACCTGCTCCCGATATGCTGCTGTTGCTTCTACCCCCACTAATTCTGCATGTTTTTGTACTAAAGCTTGAACCTCTACTATCCTATCCTCTGGACATCTTATTGTGTTGATCTGTTTACCTTCATCATCCTCTACCTCTACTACATTAATACTCAACCTCGTGTCATCCTCTGTGACTTCATAACTGCCCTTCCATGGCACTACCCTATCATTAATCCTTATTACCTTCCGTTCCATATCTATCAAAACCCCTAACTTCATCATACAGTCAACACCTAAAATGCTCTGATACTTCAGTCCAGGTACAATTACAAACTCCTGTTCACAGCTTAAATCTCCTATATCTATCCTAAGCACCACAACACTATTTACTACTGCAAACTTTTTTTTATTTGGAGCTACTAAATGGCTACGCTTTATAGGCATAATTCTATCACAAACCTTATCCCTAATTTTGCTGACGAATTCCTCCGATATTAAACTCGCCTCTGCCCCTGTATCAAGTAATACTTCTACCTTATTCTCAAAAATCTCTATATTAATAATTGGCAAACATAATTTTTCCTCAGTTTCTGGCTCTACTTCCTCCTCAATTTTGAAAAATTCACGTGGATGTTCATATACATTTACACTGATCTCTAGTGGTCTGTCGCGTTCTAAAAATCCTGTCCACGTCTGTTTTCCCTACTCGGTCCTGGTCTAGCCGTCACCTCAGCGTATGTCCTAGGCGTTTCCACTCGTTCCGTGTCTGTATTAGCTGTCCCCCTCATGTCCGGTGAACTATTCCTTCTGGTAGGTTCCGGTCTCGGTGCAGGTCCCCTTCCTAAACTATTACTTCTAACGTATGGTCGTCGCTGTTCCCAATTCTGTCGCTGGTATCCGTAACTATTCCCCCTTCTAGCATAGTTGTCCCATCTATTGTCAAACCTAACTGTGTTGATCTGTCTTTCCCTATTATCCCGAGGTCGTCCACTACTTACGTCGTCGTACCTCTGCAGGTATTCTAAAAACATTTCTCTGTCCACTATGTTCTGTAGTGCTACGTGTTGTCTTATTTCTACCTCGAAGTGTCGTGATAAATACTTGATAATTTGTCGGTCCGTCAGTGGTTGGTTCAGTTGCTTTGCTATGCTATACTTGCGTATAGCATATTGCTCCCTACTTCCTGAAAATTCTCCTTTAAATGTCCCGGTGATTAAGTCGTCTCGTACCTGGTCTTGTCTGTGGTCACTCCAGTAGTGCTTTAAAAATCTGTCTTCAAACTCCGTGTAGGTGTCTATGTCCTGTCCTACTAAATTGTACCATGCTTCCGCGTTGTCTTTCAATAAAGTTTTTATCGTATTCAGTTTAGTCTGTTCGTCAAATAAATTTCCCACTAGATTTCTTACACTATTAATAAAAATTTGTGGATTTACCCTGTTATCGCCATAAAACTTCATGTGTTGGTCCAATGATACTCCACCTGTATAAAATCTGGGACCATCCCCCGTTAAATTTGACATGTTGTATTTAATACTACTAACTTCGCGTTCTACCCGGCCTAACTGATCCCTACATGAGTCCGTTACTTCAGTCATTTTTACATTTATTTCTTCTTCGCAAAAAATGCGTACTTCGGACCTTAGATGTCCCATTTCCTGTCGAAGACCTGTAATATCACGCTCATTTTTATCTACCTTATTTTCAACTTCCCCCATCTTTACGGTAAGACTATTTTTAAATTCGGAAACTTCTTGATTCGTCTTATCTATTTTCTGACTAATCTCCTCTAACTTCCTGTTCGATTCTTCACTCATTTGCTCAAATTTTCGATTGAGTCCTCTCTAACCCCACTTAACGTCTCATTCATTCTTTCAAGCATCCTCATTATCATGTCGTTTCCTTGATCCCCTGATTCCGTCCTCGACTGATCTCTACTGCCTCCAGCTTCTTCCATTTTCGAATTTTTTCCACACAATGCACTCTCGTCACTTCCAATTTCCACTCCTTGACTCCTTAACCACTCTTTTCTCTGCATACGTTCTAATCACTCACACACACTCTAAAATTACTCTTAACTTTATACACAAATAGAAACTCCCTCCCTCAGATCGCCAGTTTCCTGGAATAAAATCACAAAAATTTTATTTGGAACTCGAGCCCCACGTTGGGCGCCAAGAATGCTGTGAAACCTACAAAATCCGTGAACTACGCTTTTCGAATCGAGCCTCACGAATTGGGCGTCAAAAATGCTGTGAAACCACCAAAAAGCTATTCATTACCTTAACTGCGTTGGTCCATTGACTTTCTTCTGTTAATCGCCTCGGCTGCTCCTCTAGATAACTTTCATCCTCATACATAAAAAAAAACAAACACATTCCTACCACAAACATCAACGTCAACTCTATTTACATCAATATTCACAATACATTAAAATTTCAAAATTAAAATTCAGCATAAATTTTAATATCAGAAAATTTCAAAATTAAATTTATTATCATTTTAATGTGCATCCAGAATTAAAGTCCTTGTAGGATGCCTACTAATTACTATAACAATATATGCAGACCGGAGTCTGAGTACAAAAGGAGCATCTACCACCCCTTTACGTTAATTAACCAGGTTCGTCTAATTGAGCTCAAAGACATACCCAAATTTTCATCAAGAACATAAATACTAAATACCCCTTTCTACTTAAACAAGCAAATTTCACCTTAAAATTAAAATATTATTGTTAGTACAATTTCACTACTGTCCATTTTAAATAAACAAATTATAAAGTTATTCAACACACACCAAAATATCAAAGTTCGAACAAAATAGTATAATTTACCTGAAGGTTACTGCACTCGTAGCTTCAATGTACATCGTCCCTTTGTTAATTACACCATTCCAACTGGGTTATATTTACGGCTTCTGATTCTCAACGCTTTTAAAATTTTCACCATTTATTTAAAGTTGTTTCAGGGCTTTTCCGGAACTCATCTGTGTATATCTGAACCTTGTTTTGTGGATCCAGACACGTTTATGCACCATTTAATTATTAATACCCCCGAAAAATAGCAAAGAAATTCATACT
The DNA here is from genome assembly GCA_036346225.1 of Platerodrilus igneus. Lineage (NCBI taxonomy): Eukaryota > Metazoa > Arthropoda > Insecta > Coleoptera > Lycidae > Platerodrilus > Platerodrilus igneus. Next base: position 13,159 of record JARFIW010000290.1, read on the forward strand.
TCTTTCACCAATATACGCCTAAACTGCCTACTTTTGTGTATTCATTTGTCGTTGTAAATTTTACTAATTGGTACAGTGATACTAACTTTATTACCTTGTATCTTTTTTTCTAAGTGCACTAACGTACATTCATTGTAGCACGTAAAGAACAAACTGTTTTTTATCACAAAAATATTCGAGCAAACTGTTTAAATTTTTAATCAAAACCGGAAAACTAAAAAGCACTGTTTAACGCGTTGAATCAAGTCGAAGATCTAAGAGAGCTTGTTCATATTCCCCTGGGTATATATAGAGGTTAGCCTGTCTGTCGGTCGAGTCTCCAAAACGGACAATTCTAAAGAATTTCGCCTGCTATGTTCCCATTCCGCAGCCCGGCATGCGATTTTTACGAATTTTGCACTCGCCCCAGTTAAATCTCAGAAATTTCGACACGGCACGCAACGTCTGGAAATAACTAATTGAATTTTATACAGAAATGTTATTTTTACCTCTCAAATTTTGCCTTTTACTTTCAACCAATCGCAACCCTATGACGTTGCTCTACTCACGCCTTTTACTATATGTGCCTCGGTCTTGCGCATATTATCTGTCTCTATCTACCCTGTTCTAATTAGTGCAAATTGATATTCCTTATTATCGATTATTTCAGTCCATGTGGACTATCTTGGTTAAATAACCCCGTATCGCGCCTTCCCGTGAATATTAAGCCCCGGTTTCTCCAAGATTCTTTGAAACCATTTGTTATCTGCAAATTTTACGCGGAACAAGCCTTTTTAAAATACGCAGGTGTTCTGTATTTCGTGCTAAAGCATCCGACCGTTTCCAATATCCGTAGAATCGACATGTTTATCTAAACAAATTAAACTGAAATTGCCTTTTAAAAATACGCAGGTGTTCAAACATAATATTTCTAAATAACCCCTCTACGATTTGCATTTTATTGGGTTTTTACAAGTTTTTATAGATATTATATGTTACTAACGGTTCAATTAACTCCAATTAAAATAATACCCTTTAGTTTTTAGTGAATCCTAATTAAATATTCAATTATTATCAGTACATTTTTGTTTAATACCGGTTACTTAAAATAGAGTTAATTAATATAAATTTTGCACGTAATTTCTCTTTGTTTCTTTACTAGGAATAATTACATGTAGAGCTTTTTAATACTGCTTCCTTTTTTTTTATAGCAAGCGTCTTGTAGATGATTTAACTCCCTTATTTTTAATGAAACGAATGAATTTTTATGCTTCACGGTTTTATAATAAAGCGTATTATCTAATAAAATTCCTTATACACGGTGATTAAAATTATTTGATGTGATTATTTAATTTTCTACCCTGGTCTAAATATGAGTAATATATATATATATATATATATATATATATAATATATATATATATATATATATATATATATATATCATGGGAAATAGTCCAAATCAAACAACAGAAACTGATTGAAAATTTAATCAACACCTAACGTTTCGGTACATTTTTTCGCACCTTTTTCAAAGGCTAAAATGGAAACAAAAAATTCGAAATTAGCAATAATACATAACCTGTCGCTAACTACTTACATTGATCAATTATATTAAAGGAAATTGAAACAAATTACTGCACGATTCACATAATAAATGTGGGTCAAAAATTAAAAATTAAAAATTGCCTGAAGGGCAATGTCATGCCACGATGGCGGTTAAAAAGTAAAGACAAAGTTGATAATGACAAATTCTATAGGAGTGACAGGACACGTTCCGAAAATGGCATTAATTACATAACCTGAAGGAAGATACCTAACGTTGTTTAAAAATGTCATTACTATATAAAGCAGAGTAGACGTTATGCACCCTATCAATATCAATCTTATTATTGATAGGATTAATTTCACTATTAATGTAAAAAGGCTCGATGAAAAGCCTAGTTTTGTAATTGGTTTCGTTCTCCAAAATGGTGGTGTCGTCGAAAAGTGGTGTATGACTGGTTGCCGCAACATGAGCAGACAATGCACATTAAGTGGAGTTAATCTTGCAATCACTCTTGTGCTGGATTAAACGACTCTTTAGCCACTGGCTAGTCTGACCAATGTAACTATTGTTGCAACTGCACATGATCTTGTAGACAACATTGCTATTTAACAATTTCGGAGTACGATCCTTTAATTTGGTAAACAAATTCTGGATAGAAAAATTATATTCGTAAACAATAGCGATCTTATGTTGTCTAAGTAATCGTACTAAAAGTGGAGATAACTTCTGTATAAACGGAAGCTTCTTGTACGTAATATCAGTTTCTGAAAGGCTTACTTTTAAGAAGTTGCCATATATCAATCTATGCAACATTCCCTTTGGGTAACCGTTGTTAACTAAAGTGTTAATCAATAATTTCTTATTTTTATCCATGAACTGTAGGTCTGATATATGTTCTATTCGATATCGTAGGGCATTCACCGTGTTTACTTTATGTTGAAAAGAATGGTTAGATTGGAAATTTAGATATCTGCCCGAGTTAGTTGGTTTAGTGTACCAATCAAATAATAAATGATTAGAACTATCTCTGATGACCAGCACAACCAAGAAAGGTAATTTCCCATCCACTTCAATTTCAAAAGTGAACTGGAGGTGATCATTAAAATCATTAAATGCTGTTAACGTTAGGTCAACATATTGGACTGGCAACGAACAGATGATATCGTCCACATACTTTACCAAGAAAGACATCTCATATGGTAATCTAGGTAGAACACTCGACTGTAAATTATCCATAATCATTTGAGCGATGATGGGTGATAGAGGTGACCCTATTGGAATTCCAAATAACTGTAAGTAGAACTTCTCTTGGAAAACAAAGTGCGTATTGTTAAAAACCAAATTGACAGTTGTCAAGAACATATCTTCAGACATATTACAAAAGGGCTTGATCTTATTCCAATTTTCTTTAATGATGTTAATAACCATAGATAAAGGAATATTAGTAAAAAGAGAAGCTACATCCAGTGAAATGAGAATATGATCTTCAGGTAGGTGAAAATCCTTGAATTGTTGCACAAACGTAAAGCTATCTTTCACATTGTGTCCACCAAGTGGAAAAGCCTGTTGGAGGATATTCGACAAAAAAGAAGCAATATCATACGTAGGTGTATTAACCGTAGATATGATGGGTCGTAACGAGAGGACTGGTTTATGTATTTTTGATAAACCATAGTATTTACCAGGAGTCGAGTTATTAATGCGTAATCAATTCTTTTCAGAATCGTCCAACATCCCCTTTTTATGTAATAACTTTATGTGCTCGTTTACCTTTTTTTGAGTAGTGAATGTAGGATCTCTACGTAACAGTTTATAAGTAGTAGTATCTGATAAAAGATCCAGAGACTTATCTATGTACTGGTGCTTGTTCATAATCACAGTAACTGCACCTTTGTCAGCCTTAGTGACAACAATTTCAGGATGGTCAGCTAAGTATTTTTAACTTTGTGGAACTGTTCATTATAAAAATTGAAATGTTGGTTATTTCCGGGGTTATTAGAATAGTTCAAAATGACATTAGAGATTTTACCCCTAATCACATCTTTTTTTCTCTGCGACAAAGCATCGTTATCGATAATAGATTCAACCCGACCGATTAATTTACCCAAACGAATGTCTCTTGTTTGTGGTTGTAAACTAAACTTAGGTCCCAACGAAAGAAAGTTCAACACAAAGTCAGGCACTACCGCACCACTAATATTAGAAACCCATTTAAAATTGTCCAAATACGGTTTGGGATTGTATAACTGTTCATCTAACAATCTATTAAATTTGTTTCTATTGGTTGATTTAATTTTATGGTGTAAAAAACCATATCTAGCAGCTTGTCTCAGATCAAAAGATTTAAGTAATGCATGAGGCAACACTCCTCTAAGAGAGTTAATAACAAATTGCAAGTTCCTATTATAATGAACCAATATGCCATAGCTTTCCTCAATTTCTACATTTAAAATAAATCTTGCTGACCTGTATAAATGCTGGTTAATCCTCGTTAGTCGTCTCTGGTCGTACACATTGATGCTCCTGGATGCATTACTATACATCCCCCTAATGTGCTTTGGTATTAAATTCCTGTGTCTGCACCTCTCTAAAAAATATATGCGATTATTCAAATTAGCCAATTGTATGTAATATTAGCCCATCTTTTAGTTTAACTGCCACTTCTTCTCCATATGTCCTTCGTATAAAATTGAAAAACTCATATTCGATAGACCCAAAATGCAAAACTGATTGATTATAAATTCTACGTCGTATTTCCACTTATCTCTTCAAATCTGCTACCATGAAGTGGTGAGAATATAACACAGGGCCCAAAAGATCTGCAATTAGATCGTCTTTTTCAGTACATTAATAATTAATGGACTGGTCAGTCTTATAGTATAATATACATGTACATATTATCATGGGAAATAGTCCAAATCGAACAACAGAAACTGATTAAAAATTTAATCAACACCTAACGTTTCGGTACATTTTTTCGCACCTTTTTCAAAGGCTAAAATGGAAACAAAAAATTCGAAATTAGCAAGAAATACATAACCTGTGGCTAACTACTTACATTGATCAATTATATTAAAGGAAATTGAAAACAAATTACTGCACGATTCAAATAATAAATGTGGGTCAAAAATTAAAAATTAAAAATTGCCTGAAGGGCAATGTCATGCCACGATGGCGGTTAAAAAGTAAAGACAAAGTTGATAATGACAAATTCTATAGGAGTGACAGGACACGTTCGGAAAATGGCATTGATGACATAACCTAAAGGAAGATACCTAACGTTGTTTAAAAATGTCATTACTATATAAAGCAGAGTAGACGTTATGCACCCTATCAATATTAAACTTATTATTTTGATAGGATTAATTTCACTATTAATATAAAAGACTCGATGAAAAGCCTAGTTTTGTAATTGGTTTCGTTCTCCAAAATGGTGGTGTCGTCGAAAAGTGGTGTATGACTGGTTGCCGCAACATGAGCAGACAATGCACATTTAGTGGAGTTAATGTTGCAATCACTCCTGTGCTGGGTTAAACGACTCTTTAGCCACTGACTAGTCTGACCAATGTAACTATTGTTGCAACTGCACGTGATCTTGTAGACAACATTGCTATTTAACAATTTCGGAGTACGATCCTTTAATTTGGTAAACAAATTCTGTATAGAAAAATTATATTTGTAAACAATGGCGATCTTAGGTTGTCTAAGTAATCGTACTAAAAGTGGAGATAACTTCTGTATAAACGGAAGCTTCTTGTACGTAATATCAGTTTCTGAAAGGTTTACTTTTAAGAAGTTGCCATATATCAATCTATGCAACATTCCCTTTGGGTAACCGTTGTTAACTAAAGTGTTAATCAATAATTTCTTATTTTTCTCCATGAACTGTGGGTCTGATATATGTTCTATTCGATAACGTAGGGCCTTCACCGTGTTTACTTTATGTTGAAAAGAATGGTTAGAGTGGAAATTTAGATATCTGCCCGAGTTAGTTGGTTTAGTGTACCAATCAAATAATAAATGATTAGAACTATCTCTGATGACCAGCACATCCAAGAAAGGTAATTTCCCATTCACTTCAATTTCAAAAGTGAATCTGAAGTGATACATTAAAATCATTAAATGCTGTTAACGTTAGGTCAACATATTGGACTGGCAACAAACAGAATGATATCGTCCTTAAACATAACTTTACCAAGATAAGACATCTCATATGGTAATCTGGTAGAACACTCGACGTAAGATTATCCATGAATCATTTGAGCGATTATGGTTGATAGAGGAAATGACCTCATATGGAACTTCACAAATAACTGTAAGTAGATTACTATCTCTTGGAAAACAAAGTAGCGTATTGTTAAAACCAAATTGACAGTTGTCAAGAAAGCAATATCTTCAGACATATTACATAAGGGCTTGATCTTATTCCAATTGTTCTTTAATGATGCTTAATAACCATAGATATAAGGAATATTAGTAAAGAGAAGCTACTACAGTGAAATAGAATATGATCTTCAGGTAGGTGAAAATCCTTGAATTGTTGCACAAACGTAAAGCTATCTTTCACATTGGTCCACCAAGTGGAAAAGCCTGTTGGAGGATATTCGACAAAAAGAAGCAATACCATACGTAGGTGGGGGGGGGGGGGGGGGGGGGGGGGGGGGGGGGGGGGGGGGGGGGGGGGGGGGGGGGGGGGGGGGGGGGGGGGGGGGGGGGGGGGGGGGGGGGGGGGGGGGGGGGGGGGGGGGGGGGGGGGGGGGGGGGGGGGGGGGGGGGGGGGGGGGGGGGGGGGGGGGGGGGGGGGGGGGGGGGGGGGGGGGGGGGGGGGGGGGGGGGGGGGGGGGGGGGGGGGGGGGGGGGGGGGGGGGGGGGGGGGGGGGGGGGGGGGGGGGGGGGGGGGGGGGGGGGGGGGATAACTTCTGTATAAACGGAAGCTTCTTGTACGTAATATCAGTTTCTGAAAGGTTTACTTTTAAGAAGTTGCCATATATCAATCTATGCAACATTCCCTTTGGGTAACCGTTGTTAACTAAAGTGTTAATCAATAATTTCTTATTTTCTCCATGAACTGTGGGTCTGATATATGTTCTATTCGATATCGTAGGGCCTTCACCGTGTTTACTTTATGTTGAAAAGAATGGTTAGAGTGGAAATTTAGATATCTGCTCGAGTTAGTTGGTTTAGTGTACCAATCAAATAATAAATGATTAGAACTATCTCTGATGACCAGCACATCCAAGAAAGGTAATTTCCCATTCACTTCAATTTCAAAAGTGAACTGAAGGTGATCATTAAAATCATTAAATGCTGTTAACGTTAGGTCAACATATTGGACTGGCAACAACAGATGATATCGTCCTTAAACATAACTTTACCAAGATAAGACATCTCATATGGTAATCTGGTAGAACACTCGACGTAAGATTATCCATGAATCATTTGAGCGATTATGGTTGATAGAGGAAATGACCTCATATGGAATTCCAAATAACTGTAAGTAGATTACTTCTCTTGGAAAACAAAGTAGCGTATTGTTAAAACCAAATTGACAGTTGTCAAGAAAGCAATATCTTCAGACATATTACAATAAGGGCTTGATCTTATTCCAATTGTTCTTTAATGATGCTCAATAACCATAGATATAAGGAATATTAGTAAAGAGAAGCTACTACAGTGAAATAGAATATGATCTTCAGGTAGGTGAAAATACTTGAATTGTTGCACAAACGTAAAGCTATCTTTCACATTGTGTCACCAAGTGGAAAAGCCTGTTGGAGGATATTCGACAAAAAAAGCAATACCATAAAAAAAAAAAAAAAAAAAAAAAAAAAAAAAAAAAAAAAAAAAAAAAAAAAAAAAAAAAAAAAAAAAAAAAAAAAAAAAAAAAAAAAAAAAAAAAAAAAAAAAAAAAAAAAAAAAAAAAAAAAAAAAAAAAAAAAAAAAAAAAAAAAAAAAAAAAAAAAAAAAAAAAAAAAAAAAAAAAAAAAAAAAAAAAAAAAAAAAAAAAAAAAAAAAAAAAAAAAAAAAAAAAAAAAAAAAAAAAAAAAAAAAAAAAAAAAAAAAAAAAAAAAAAAAAAAAAAAAAAAAAAAAAAAAAAAAAAAAAAAAAAAAAAAAAAAAAAAAAAAAAAAAAAAAAAAAAAAAAAAAAAAAAAAAAAAAAAAAAAAAAAAAAAAAAAAAAAAAAAAAAAAAAAAAAAAAAAAAAAAAAAAAAAAAAAAAAAAAAAAAAAAAAAAAAAAAAAAAAAAAAAAAAAAAAAAAAAAAAAAAAAAAAAAAAAAAAAAAAAAAAAAAAAAAAAAAAAAAAAAAAAAAAAAAAAAAAAAACCCCCCCCCCCCCCCCCCCCCCCCCCCCCCCCCCCCCCCCCCCCCCCCCCCCCCCCCCCCCCCCCCCCCCCCCCCCCCCCCCCCCCCCCCCCCCCCCCCCCCCCCCCCCCCCCCCCCCCCCCCCCCCCCCCCCCCCCCCCCCCCCCCCCCCCCCCCCCCCCCCCCCCCCCCCCCCCCCCCCCCCCCCCCCCCCCCCCCCCCCCCCCCCCCCCCCCCCCCCCCCCCCCCCCCCCCCCCCCCCCCCCCCCCCCCCCCCCCCCCCCCCCCCCCCTAAAGTGTTAATCAATAATTTCTTATTTTTCTCCATGAACTGTGGGTCTGATATATGTTCTATTCGATATCGTAGGGCCTTCACCGTGTTTACTTTATGTTGAAAAGAATGGTTAGAGTGGAAATTTAGATATCTGCCCGAGTTAGTTGGTTTAGTGTACCAATCAAATAATAAATGATTAGAACTATCTCTGATGACCAGCACATCCAAGAAAGGTAATTTCCATCCACTTCAATTTCAAAAGTGATCTGAGTGATACATTAAAATCATTAAATGCTGTTAACGTTAGGTCAACATATTGGACTGGCAACAAACAGAATGATATCGTCCTTAAACATAACTTTACCAAGATAAGACATCTCATATGGTAATCTTGGTAGAACACTCGACTGTAAGATTATCCATGAATCATTTGAGCGATATGGTTGATAGAGGAAATGACCTCTATATGGAACTTCACAAATAACTGTAAGTAGATTACTATCTCTTGGAAAACAAAGTAGCGTATTGTTAAAACCAAATTGACAGTTGTCAAGAACATATCTTCAGACGATATTACAAAATGGGCTTGATATTATTCCAATTTTCTTTAATGATGTCAATAAGCCATAGATAATAGGAATACTAGTATTTAAAGAGAAGCTACTACAGTGATAATGAGAATATGGGGGGGGGGGGGGGGGGGGGGGGGGGGGGGGGGTTTTTTTTTTTTTTTTTTTTTTTTTTTTTTTTTTTTTTTTTTTTTTTTTTTTTTTTTTTTTTTTTTTTTTTTTTTTTTTTTTTTTTTTTTTTTTTTTTTTTTTTTTTTTTTTTTTTTTTTTTTTTTTTTTTTTTTTTTTTTTTTTTTTTTTTTTTTTTTTTTTTTTTTTTTTTTTTTTTTTTTTTTTTTTTTTTTTTTTTTTTTTTTTTTTTTTTTTTTTTTTTTTTTTTTTTTTTTTTTTTTTTTTTTTTTTTTTTTTTTTTTTTTTTTTTTTTTTTTTTTTTTTTTTTTTTTTTTTTTTTTTTTTTTTTTTTTTTTTTTTTTTTTTTTTTTTTTTTTTTTTTTTTTTTTTTTTTTTTTTTTTTTTTTTTTTTTTTTTTTTTTTTTTTTTTTTTTTTTTTTTTTTTTTTTTTTTTTTTTTTTTTTTTTTTTTTTTTTTTTTTTTTTTTTTTTTTTTTTTTTTTTTTTTTTTTTTTTTTTTTTTTTTTTTTTTTTTTTTTTCGTAGGGCCTTCACCGTGTTTACTTTATGTTGAAAAGAATGGTTAGAGTGGAAATTTAGATATCTGCCCGAGTTAGTTGGTTTAGTGTACCAATCAAATAATAAATGATTAGAACTATCTCTGATGACCAGCACATCCAAGAAAGGTAATTTCCATCCACTTCAATTTCAAAAGTGAACTGAGGTGATCATTAAAATCATTAAATGCTGTTAACGTTAGGTCAACATATTGGACTGGCAACGAACAGATGATATCGTCCACATACTTTACCAAGAAAGACATCTCATATGGTAATCTAGGTAGAACACTCGACTGTAAATTATCCATAATCATTTGAGCGATATGGGTGATAGAGGTGACCTCTATTGGAATTCCAAATAACTGTAAGTAGAACTTCTCTTGGAAAACAAAGTAGCGTATTGTTAAAAACCAAATTGACAGTTGTCAAGAACATATCTTCAGACATATTACAAAAGGGCTTGATCTTATTCCTGTGCTGGGTTAAACGACTCTTTAGCCACTGGCTAGTCTGACCAATGTAACTATTGTTGCAACTGCACGTGATCTTGTAGACAACATTGCTATCTAACAATTTCGGAGTACGATCCTTTAATTTGGTAAACAAATTCTGGATAGAAAAATTATATTTGTAAACAATGGCGATCTTAGGTTGTCTAAGTAATCGTACTAAAAGTGGAGATAACTTCTGTATAAACAGAAGCTTCTTGTACATAATATCAGTTTCTGAAAGGTTTACTTTTAAGCAGTTGCCATATAACAATCTATGCAACATTTCCTTTGGGTAACCGTTGTTAACTAAAGTGTTAATCAATACTTTCTTATTTTTCTCCATGAACTGTGGGTCTGATATATGTTCTATTCAATATCGTAGGGCCTTCACCGTGTTTACTTTATGTTGAAAAAAATGGTTAGAGTGGAAATTTAGATATCTGCCCGAGTTAGTTGGTTTAGTGTACCAATCAAATAATAAATGATTAGAACCATCTCTGATGACCAGCACATCCAAGTCCGATGTCGAGCTCGCGAGTCGTGTAGACGTATTCTGTAGTTGCTCCGTTGCAGCTAATAACATATAAATTAAAATGCCATTTATCACGCGTGAGCAAAAATCTGAGCTAGTAGATGTAATAAAAGAAACTATATCGACCTTTATAAATGATGATAAATTTGTTCGAAAAATTATAGACAATATATGGATAAAGTTGGAAGAAAAACTAGATTGCATCAAGGAACAGATGGACAACTCGTTGACTATCTTAAAACAGGAAAATGAAGCACTTACTAATCAAGTGGAACAGCTTCAACAATACTCCAGACGTAACAATTTACGTATCTTTGGTCTACAAGAAAGTACAGGCGAGAATCTGGAAGAAAAAGTGATAGCGGTGATAAAGGAAAAGGCAAATGTGTCTATCAGCACGGATCACATTGAGCGCTGTCATAGAATTGGTGCGATTACTAATAAGCCTCGTGCTGTGATTATTAAACTTATTAGCTACAAATACAGGTACTTAGTAATTAGCAATCGTAAGTATTTTAAAATACGGGTATAATTATTAAAGAGGATTTGTGCAAAAGTCGATTAGAGATTTTAAGATGGCATGTGCAAAATTTGGTCACACATGTGTATGGACGCTTGATGGAGTAATAAAAATTAAAATAAGTAATAAGGTTTATTCCATTAATAATCGAAGCGAATTGAACTCATTAATGAAATCTCAAAACAAATCCTAAACATTGAATATTCTGTTATTGCTTTACGAATAGAGAGGTTTTAGTTAGATTAGTTTTGATAAATATAATTACACATTGTTTGGTATCATTACTGCTTAACTAGTAATGGACACCTGTTTTGCTTAAATGAACATGTCCTTAAGTTTTCATTTAAAGTTCTAGCTCTTATACTTTTATTGCTTTCTTTAGTAAAATATGATTTAAAAGTGGTATTAAAACTAATTACTCATTGCTGCAACAGGATGCGGCTATGTGTGGGTAGTATAAATAAAAGGAAATTTCCTGCAAATACTGTCTTAGTTGGCGTGTAGGTTTTGTAAGTAATAATAATTTTATTTTTGGGGTTACTATTGCTTATATTAGCATTTAAGTTTCTACGTTTGTTTGTCATTGCAATTTATTATTTATTTACTGGTGCAAAATTATGAATGGATTGACTGTGGCACACATAAACGCGCAATCGATAACTAATGATTTTTATTTGTTTCGTGAACATGTTTTATTAAGTGAATATGATATTATATCCGTTACTGAAACATTTCTCAACAATAACATTATTAATAATATAATTGAAATACCAGGCTATAATTTATTGAGAAAGGATCGACAAACGTTTGGAGGTGGTATTGCATTGTATACAAAGTCATATTTAGAGATAAGGCAAATCCATGTTCCGGATGTTACCGATTACGAACAGCTTTGGATTGAGTTTAATTGCAACAAACAAAAGATAGCGTTAGGTACAATATATTTGCCGCATAGGAATAGGTATAGGACTTTTATTGATAACTTTGAACGTGTGTGTAGTACTATGCTGCCTTTGTATGAACAAGTGATATGTGTAGGCGATTTTAATATCGACTTATTAAAACCTGATAGTACAGAATCAGCATATTATATCTCTATGCTCGATAGTTTTGATTTACTCAACTAATTAAAGATCCAACACGAATAACATCCAATACTCATACACTAATAGACCACATAATAGTAACTGATACTGACACTATTGGTGAATCAGGCACTAAACACATGAGTGGATTTTCAGATCATGAACTTGTCTTCTGAAATATCTTAGTCAGTACATATAAACAATTGCCTAAAGTACACAACTTTAGAGATTTTCGTCAATTTGACTTTGTGAATTTTGATAACTCCTTGCAAAATATTGACTGGCCATTCATTTATTCCTAAATAACGTAGATGAAAAATAACATACTTTAATAAAAACCTAATTACTCTTTTTGACATATATGCTCCCTAAAACGTCTGTATTTAGGAAACAGAAATCTCCATGGATAACCGATGTTGTGAGGTTATTGATGAATCTAAGGATGCAGCCTACAAACGTTTTAAAAATACCGCAAACTAGAACAATGGACATACTATAAATCACTTCGCAACCTAACCACACTTTCGATTAGAAATGAAAAAAAAGCTTATCTCATCAATGCATTAAGTAAGAGTAATCCAAAAACGTTAATGAAAGATTTACAACGCTGTGGAATATATTCCAAGCTGAAGAATTGTGATTTTCCCAGTCACTTAAAAAATGTGGATGATATTAACTCATATTTTAGTTCAATAAATGGAGTTGTGGAAAATAAAACAGTACACTAAAATGTATAGCTATAAAAATCTAATTTAAGTATGACATTTTCATTTACGGTTGTTTCCGAGGAGGAGGTAGGTAAAATTATTAACTCAATCAAAACTAAAGCAACCGGTAATGATAACCTAAATATAGTTCTCATATGGCTATGCTGTCCGTTTCTTATACCCGTTATTACACACATAATTAATTCATCGATAATACAGGGCATTTTTCCGCAAGCGTGGAAAATTGCAAACATTATACCTATCGCAAAAAATAAAAATCCAAAAAGCTTGCAAGATTTAAGGCCGATCAGCATTTTGCCAGTGGTGTCAAAATTTTGGAAAAGTTATGGAATCCAAAATACGACAATTTCTGGATATAAATTCTCTTCTAGGTGACTATCAATCAGGTTTTCGACGTAATTTTAGCTGTACTTCGGCTTTACTTAATATTTCTGATGACATACTGAGAGCCACGGACGACGGTAAACTTACAGTACTAGTTTTAATTGATTTTCAAAAGCCTTTGATACAATTGATCATAAATTACTTTATGCTATATTGAATTATTACGGGTTTGAAAATAGTGCTATAAGCTTAATTAAAAGTTACCTTACTGATAGATTTCAATGTGTTGTATTAGACGGTAATCGTTCACGACTATGCTCCGTCCGACGTGGTGTCCCCCAAGGTTCCGTACTAGGGCCATTATTGTTTACACTGTATTCAATAAATTTATGCAATGTTGCGCTTAAACACTGCTCTTTTCATCAATATGCGGATGATACACAAATTTATCTGTCGTTCAATCCGTCTTTACTTCAAACTGCATGTGATGTTATCAACGAAGATCTAAATCGGTTAACAGAGTTGGCTGAACTACATTCACTTAGTATCAATCCCTTAAAGTCGGCGGTTTTAGTCTTTGGTTCCGATATTAATAGAACTGCAGCTCTACAAAAATAAGCATTAAAGTTAAAAATATGGCAATTCCTATTAGGGATTCGTACAAAAATTTAGGTGTTGTTTTGGATAAAGATTTTAGATTTAGAGAACACATAAATCTTTGCCTACGCAAATCGTATTGCGGTTTAAAATTAATTTATGATAATAGACGATCTCTAAACAAGGATATCAAGAAAATGCTATGCGAATCATTAGTGCTTTCGCATTTCAACTATTGCGATGTTCTTTATGGACCGTGCATTGATGTGGCAACGGCTAGGAAGATCCAATTGGTGCAAAACTCTTGTCTGAGATTGGTGCACGGTATCCGACGGCGAGACCGCATAACGTACAAACTCAAGGAAACTAACTGGCTTAGTATGGACAAACGACGTTTCTTGCACGCGGCTGTATTTATTCACAAAATTGTTCAGCTAAAATCACCTCCATATCTTTATAACAAAATTAGTTTCCGTACCGACCTACATCATTTAAATTTACGCCACAGATTCCTTTTGAGTATACCTCGACATCGCACGGAATTATATAAACGTTCATTTACATATCATATAACCAAGGTTTACAATACAATACCACTCACTTATAAAGAAATGACGGTCGGTACGTTTCGGAATAATGTGATGCTATGGCTCAAACTTCAAAACTAGCCTTAATATATATATATTTTTTTATTTGTTTTTAATTAGTTACTTATTTGGGTTGTGTTGCTACAGTCAGCTTATCATAACGTTGTGCTTTCTTATATAAATAGGAATATATTGTATAATTGAAACAATTGCTTAAGATATAGCTTGCATTGCGACAGAAGTGTTCACAAAATTGGATAATATTCAACCATAACTTAGTAAGTGTTATCAACAAAACGGTTTGTGAATTCTGCTACGCGATATTCAAACGCGGTGGTGGGGTAGAGCAGGGGCTTTCTCCTTCAGTAGGAAGCTATCTGATCACCATCGGTTTTCATACCTTACTGTGTATATTATTTATGTATATTATTATTAATTGTCACATATATTTCATGAAAGGTAAGAAATAAAACCCTATTATTATTATTAGGTAATTTCCCATCCACTTCAATTTCAAAAGTGAACTGAAGGTGATCATTAAAATCATTAAATGCTGTTAACGTTAGGTCAACATATTAGACTGGCAACGAACAGATGATATCGTCCACATACTTTACCAAGGAAAACATCTCATATGGTAATCTAGGTAGAACACTCGACAGTAAATTATCCATAATCATTTGAGCGATTATGGGTGACAGAGGTGACCCCATTGAAGTTCTAAATAACTGTAAGTAAAACTTCTCTTGGAAAACAAAGTACGTATTGTTAAAAACCAAATTGACAGTTGTCAAGAACATATCTTCAGACATATTACAAAAGGGCTTGATCTTATTCCAATTTTCTTTAATGATGTTAATAACCATAGATAAAGGAATATTAGTAAAAAGAAAAGCTACATCCAGTGAAATGAGAATATGATCTTCAGGTAGGTGAAAATCCTTGAATTGTTGCACAAACGTAAAGCTATCTTTCACATTGTGTCCACCAAGTGGAAAAGCCTGTTGGAGGATATTCGACAAAAAAGAAGCAATACCATACGTAGGTGTATTAACCGTAGATATGATGGGTCGTAACGAGAGGACTGGTTTATGTATTTTTGGTAAACCATAGTATTTACCAGGAGTCGAGTTATTAATGCATAATCGATTCTTTTCAGAATCGTCCAACATCCCCTTTTTATGTAATAACTTTATGTGCTCGTTCACCTTTTTTTGAGTAGTGAATGTGATCTCTACGTAACAGTTTATAAGTAGTAGTATCTGATAAAAGATCCAGAGACTTATCTATGTACTGGTGCTTGTTCATAATCACAGTAACTGCACCTTTGTCAGCCTTAGTGACAACAATTTCAGGATGGTCAGCTAAGTATTTTTTAACTTTGTAGAACTGTTCATTATAAAAATTGAAATGTTGGTTATTTCGGGGGTTATTAGAATAGTTCAAAATGACATTAGAGATTTTACCCCTAATCACATCTTTTTTCTCTGCAACAAAGCATCGTTATCGATAATAGATTCAACCCGACCGATTAATTTACCCAAACGAATGTCTCTTGTTTGTGGTTGTAAACTAAACTTAGGTCCCAACGAAAGAAAGTTCAACACAAAGTCAGGCACTACCGCACCACTAATATTAGAAACCCATTTAGAATTGTCCAAATACGGTTTGGTATTGTATAACTGTCCATCTAACAATCTATTAAATTTGTTTCTATTGGTTGATTTAATTTTATGGTGTAAAAAACCATATCTAGCAGCTTGTCTCAGATCAAAAGATTTAAGTATTGCATGAGGCAACACTCCTCTAAGAGAGTTAATAACAAATTGCAAATTCTATTATAATGAACCAATATGCCATGGTTTTCCTCAATTTCTACATTTAAAATAAATCTAGCTGACCTGTATAAATGCTGGTTAATCCTCGTTAGTCGTCTCTGGTCGTACACATTGATGCTCCTGGATGCATTACTATACATCCCCTAATGTGCTTTGGTATCAAATTCTGCGTCTGCACCTTCTAAAAATATATGCGAATATTCAAATTAGCTAATATGTATGTAATATTAGCCCATCTTTTAGTTTAACTGCCACTTCTTCTTCATATGTCCTTCGTATAAAATTGAAAAACTCATATTCGATAGACACCAAAATGCAAAACTGATTGATTATAAATTCTTCGTCGTATTTCCACTTATCTCTTCAAATCTGCTACCATGAAGTGGTGAGAACATAACACAAGGCCCAAAAGATCTGGAATTAGATCGTCCTTTTCAGTACACTAATAATTAATGGACTGGTCAGTCTTATAGCATAATATACATGTACATATTATCATGGGAAGTAGTCCAAATCAAACAACAGAAACTGATTGAAAATTTAATCAACACCTAACGTTTCGGTACATTTTTTCGCACCTTTTTCAAAGGCTAAAATGGAAACAAAAAATTCGAAATTAGCAAGAAATACATAACCTGTCGCTAACTACTTACATTGATCAATTATATTAAAGGAAATTGAAAACAAATTACTGCACGATTCAAATAATAAATGTGGGTCAAAAATTAAAAATTAAAAATTGCCTAAAGGGCAATGTCATGCCACGATGGCGGTTAAAAAGTAAAGACAAAGTTGATAATGACAAATTCTATAGGAGTGACAGGACACGTTCGGAAAATGGCATTGATGACATAACCTGAAGGAAGATACCTAACGTTGTTTAAAAATGTCATTACTATATAAAGCAGAGTAGACGTTATGCACCCTATCAATATTAAACTTATTATTGATAGGATTAATTTCACAATTAAAATAAAAAGACTCGATGAAAAGCCTAGTTTTGTAATTGGTTTCGTTCTCCAAAATGGAGGTGTCGTCGAAAAGTGGTGTATGACTGGTTGCCGCAACATGAGCAGACAATGCACATTTAGTGGAGTTAATGTTGCAATCACTCCTGTGCTGGGTTAAACGACTCTTTAGCCACTTACTAGTCTGACCAATGTAACTATTGTTGCAACTGCACGTGATCTTGTAGACAACATTGCTATTTAACAATTTCGGAGTACGATCCTTTAGTTTGGTAAACAAATTCTGGATAGAAAAATTGTAATTCATAAACAATGGCGATCTTAGGTTGTCTAAGTAATCGTACTAAAAGTGGAGATAACTTCTGTATAAACGGAAGCTTCTTGTACGTAATATCTGTTTCTGAAGGTTTACTTTTAAGAAGTTGCCATATATCAATCTATGCAACATTCCCTTTGGGTATCCGTTGTTAACTAAAGTGTTAATCAATAATTTCTTATTTTTATCCATGAACTGTGGGTCTGATATATGTTCTATTCGATATCGTAGGGCCTTCACCGTGTTTACTTTATGTTGAAAAGAATGGTTAGAGTGGAAATTTAGATATCTGCCCGAGTTAGTTGGTTTAGTGTACCAATCAAATAATAAATGATTAGAACTATCTCTGATGACCAGCACATCCAAGAAAGGTAATTTCCCATCCACTTCAATTTCAAAAGTGAACTGAAAGTGATCATTAAAATCATTAAATGCTGTTAACGTTAGGTCAACATATTGGACTGGCAACAAACAGATGATATCGTCCACATACTTTACCAAGAAAGACATCTCATATGGTAATCTAGGTAGAACACTCGACAGTAAATTATCCATAATCATTTGAGCGATTATGGGTGATAGAGGTGACCTCATTGGAATTCCAAATAACTGTAAGTAGAACTACTCTTGGAAAACAAAGTACGTATTGTTAAAAACCAAATTGACAGTTGTCAAGAACATATCTTCAGACATATTACAAAAGGGCTTGATATTATTCCAATTTTCTTTAATGATGTTAATAACCATAGATAAAGGAATATTAGTAAAAGAGAAGCTACATCCAGTGAAATGAGAATATGATCTTCAGGTAGGTGAAAATCCTTAATTGTTGCACAAACGTAAAGCTATCTTTCACATTGTGTCCGCCAAGTGGAAAGCCTGTTGGAGGATATTCGACAAAAAGAAGCAATACCATAGTAGGTGTATTAACGGTAGATATGATGGGTCGTAAGGAGAGGACTGGTTTATGTATTTTTGGTAAACCATAGTATTTACCAGGAGTCGAGTTATTAATGCGTAATCGATTCTTTTCAGAATCGTCCAACATCCCCTTTATATGTAATAACTTTATGTGCTCATTCACCTTTTTTTGAGTAGTGAATGTAGGATCTCTACGTAACAATTTATAAGTAGTAGTATCTGATAAAAGATCCAGAGACTTATCTATGTACTGGTGCTTGTTCATAATCACAGTAACTGCACCTTTGTCAGCCTTAGTGACAACAATTTCAGGATGGTCAGCTAAGTATTTTTTAACTTTGTAGAACTGTTCATTATAAAAATTGAAATGTTGGTTATTTCGGGGGTTATTAGAATAGTTCAAAATGACATTAGAGATTTTACCCCTAATCACATATTTTTTTCTCAGCGATAAAGCATCGTTATCGATAATAGATTCAACCCGACCGATTAATTTACCCAAACGAATGTCTCTTGTTTGTGGTTGTAAACTAAACTTAGGTCCTAACGAAAGAAAGTTCAACACAAAGTCAGGCACTACCACACCACTAATATTAAAAACCCATTTCGAATTGTCCAAATACGGTTTGGGATTGTATAACTGTTCATCTAACAATCTATTAAATTTGTTTCTATTGGTTGATTTAATTTTATGGTGTAAAAAACCATATCTAGCAGCTTGTCTCGGATCAAAAGATTTAAGTAATGCTTGAGGCAACACTCCTCTAAGAGAGTTAATAACAAATTGCAAGTTCCTATTATAATGAACCAATATGCCATGGCTTTCCTCAATTTCTAAATTTAAAATAAATCTTGCTGACCTGTATAAATGCTGGTTAATCCTCGTTAGTCGTCTCTGGTCATACACATTGATGCTCATGGATGCATTACTATACATCCCCCTAATGTGCTTTGGCATTATATTCCTGTGTCTGCACCTCTGTAAAAAAAATATATGCGATTATTCCAATTAGCCAATTTATGTGTAATATTAGCCCATCTTTTTAGTTTAATTGCCAATTCTTCTCCATATGTCCTTCGTATAAAATTGAAAAAACTCATATTCGATAGACACCAAAATGCAAAAACTGATTGATTATAAATTCTACGTCGTATTTCCACTTATCTCTTCAAATCTGCTACCATGAAGTGGTGAGAACATAACGCAGGGCCCAAAAGATCTGCAATTAGATCGTCCTTTTCAGTACATTAATAGTTAATGGACTGGTCAGTCTTATAGCATAATATACATGTACATATTATCATGGGAAGTAGTCCAAATCAAACAACAGAAACTGATTGAAAATTTAATCAACACCTAACGTTTCGGTACATTTTTTCGCACCTTTTTCAAAGGCTAAAATGGAAACAAAAAATTCGAAATTAGCAAGAAATACATAACCTGTCGCTAACTACTTACATTGATCAATTATATTAAAGGAAATTGAAAACAAATTACTGCACGATTCACATAATAAATGTGGGTCAAAATTAAAATTAAAATTGCCTGAAGGGCAATGTCATGCCACGATGGCGGTTAAAAAGTAAAGACAAAGTTGATAATGACAAATTCTATAGAGTGACAAGACACGTTCCGAAAATGGCATTGATTACATAACCTGAAGGAAGATACCTAACGTTGTTTAAAATGTCATTATATATAAAGCAGAGTAGACGTTATGCACCTATCAATATCAATCTTATTATTGATAGGATTAATTTCACTATTAATATAAAAAGACTCGATGAAAAGCCTAGTTTTGTAATTGGTTTCGTTCTCCAAAATGGTGGTGTCCTCGAAAAGTGGTGTATGACTGGTTGCCGCAACATGAGCAGACAATGCACATTTAGTGGAGTTAATCTTGCAATCACTCCTGTGCTGGGTTAAACGACTCTTTAGCCACTGGCTAGTCTGACCAATGTAACTATTGTTGCAACTGCACGTGATCTTGTAGACAACATTGCTATTTAACAATTTCGGAGTACGATCCTTTAATTTGGTAAACAAATTCTGGATAGAAAAATTATATTCGTAAACAATGGCGATCTTAGGTTGTCTAAGTAATCGTACTAAAAGTGGAGATAACATCTGTATAAACGGAAGCTTCTTGTACGTAATATCAGTTTCTGAAAGGTTTACTCTTAAGAAGTTGCCATATATCAATCTATGCAACATTCCCTTTGGGTAACCGTTGTTAACTAAAGTGTTAAGCAATAATTCCTTATTTTTCTCCATGAACTGTGGGTCTGATATATGTTCTATTCGATATCGTAGGGCCTTCACCGTGTTTACTTTATGTTGAAAAGAATGGTTGGAGTGGAAATTTAGATATCTGCCCGAGTTAGTTGGTTTAGTGTACCAATCAAATAATAAATGATTAGAACTATCTCTGATGACCAGCACATCCAAGAAAGGTAATTTCCCATCCACTTCAATTTCAAAAGTGAACTGAAGGTGATCATTAAAATCATTAAATGCTGTTAACATTAGGTCAACATATTGGACTGGCAACGAACAGATGATATCGTCCACATACTTTACCAAGAAAGACATCTCATATGGTAATCTAGGTAGAACACTCGACAGTAAATTATCCATAATCATTTGAGCGATTATGGTTGATAGAGGTGACCCCATTGGACTTGCAAATAACTGTAAGTAGAACTTCTCTTGGAAAACAAAGTATGTATTGTTAAAAACCAAATTGACAGTTGTCAAGAACATATCTTCAGACATATTACAAAAGGGCTTGATCTTATTCCAATTTTCTTTAATGATGTTAATAACCATAGATAAAGGAATATTAGTAAAAAGAGAAGCTACTACAGTGAAATGAGAGTATGATCTTTAGGTAGGTGAAAATCCTTGAATTGTTGCACAAACGTAAAGCTATCTTTCACATTGTGTCCAAGTGGAAAAGCCTGTTGGAGGATATTCGACAAAAAAGAAGCAATACCATACATAGGTGTATTAACCGTAGATATGATGGGTCGAAACGAGAGGACTGGTTTATGTATTTTTGGTAAACCATAGTATTTACCAGGAGTCGAGTTATTAATGCATAATCGATTCTTATCAGAATCGTCCAACATCCCCTTTTTATGTAATAACTTTATGTGCTCGTTCACCTTTTTTTGAGTAGTGAATGTAGGATCTCTACGTAACAATTTATAAGTAGTAGTATCTGATAAAAGATCCAGAGACTTATCTATGTACTGGTGCTTGTTCATAATCACAGTAACTGCACCTTTGTCAGCCTTAGTGACAACAATTTCAGGATGGTCAGCTAAGTATTTTTTAACTTTGTAGAACTGTTCATTATAAAAATTGAAATGTTGGTTATTTCGGGGGTTATTAGAATAGTTCAAAATGACATTAGAGACTTTACCCCTAATCACATCTTTTTTTCTCTGCGACAAAGCATCGTTATCGATAATAGATTCAACCCGACCGATTAATTTACCCAAACGAATGTCTCTTGTTTGTGGTTGTAAACTAAACTTAGGTCCCAACGAAAGAAAGTTCAACACACAGTCAGGCACTACCGCACCACGAATATTAGAAACCCATTTAGAATTGTCCAAATACGGTTTGGGATTGTATAACTGTTCATCTAACAATCTATTAAATTTGTTTCTATTGGTTGATTTAATTTTATGGTGTAAAAAACCATATCTAGCAGCTTGTCTCAGATCAAAAGATTTAAGTAATGCATGAGGCAACACTCCTCTTAAGAGAGTTAATAACAAATTGCAAGTTTCTATTATAATGAACCAATATGCAATGGCTTTCCTCAATTTCTACTTTAAAATAAATCTTGCTGACCTATTTAAATGCTGGTTAATCCTCGTTAGTCGTCTCTGGTCGTACACATTGATGTTCCTGGATGCATTACTATACATCCCCTAATGTGCTTTGGTATCAAATTCCTGCGTCTGCACCTCTCTAAAAATATATGCGATTATTCAAATTAGCCAATTGTATGTAATATTAGCCCATCTTTTAGTTTAACTGCCACTTCTTATCCATATTTCCTTCGAATAAAATTGAAAAACTCATATTCGATTGACACCAAAATGCAAAACTGATTGATTATAAATTCTACGTCGTATTTCCACTTATCTCTTCAAATCTGCTACCATGAAGTGGTGAGAATATAACACAGGCCCAAAAGATCTGCAATTAGATCGTCCTTTTCAGTACATTAATAATTAATGGACTGGTCAGTCTTATAGTATAATATACATGTACATATTATCATGGAAGTAGTCCAAATCAAACAACAGAAACTGATTGAAAATTTAATCAACAACTAACGTTTCGGTACATTTTTTCGCACCTTTTCAAAGGCTAAAATGGAAACAAAAAATTCAAAATTAGCAAGAAATACATAACCTGTCGCTAACTACTTACATTGATCAATTATATTAAAGGAAATTGAAAACAAATTACTGCACGATTCACATAATAAATGTGGGTCAAAAATTAAAAATTGCCTGAAGGGCAATGTCATGCCACGATGGCGGTTAAAAAGTAAAGACAAAGTTGATAATGACAAATTCTATAGGAGTGACAAGACACGTTCCGAAAATGGCATTGATTACATAACCTGAAGGAAGATACCTAACGTTGTTTAAAAATGTCATTACTATATAAAGCAGAGTAGACGTTATGCACCCTATCAATATCAATCTTATTATTGATAGGATTAATTTCACTATTAATATAAAAAGACTCGATGAAAAGCCTAGTTTTGTAATTGGTTTCGTTCTCCAAAATGGTGGTGTCCTCGAAAAGTGGTGTATGACTGGTTGCCGCAACATGAGCAGACAATGCACATTTAGTGGAGTTAATCTTGCAATCACTCCTGTGCTGGGTTAAACGACTCTTTAGCCACTGGCTAGTCTGACCAATGTAACCATTGTTGCAACTGCACGTGATCTTGTAGACAACATTGCTATTTAACAATTTCGGAGTACGATCCTTTTATTTGGTAAACAAATTCTGGATAGAAAAATTATATTCGTAAACAATAGCGATCTTATGTTGTCTAAGTAATCGTACTAAAAGTGGAGATAACTTCTGTATAAACGGAAGCTTCTTGTACGTAATATCAGTTTCTGAAGGTTTACTTTTAAGAAGTTGCCATATATCAATCTATGCAACATTCCCTTTGGGTAACCGTTGTTAACTAAAGTGTTAATCAATAATTTCTTATTTTCTCCATAACTGTAGGGTCTGATATATGTTCTATTCGATATCGTAAAGCCTTCACCGTGTTTACTTTATGTTGAAAAGAATGGCTAGAGTGGAAATTTAGATATCTGCCCGAGTTAGTTGCTTTAGTGTACCAATCAAATAATAAATGATTAGAACTATCTCTGATGACCAGCACATCCAAGAAAGGTAATTTCCCATCCACTTCAATTTCAAAAGTGAACTGAAGGTGATCTTTAAAATCATTAAATGCTGTTAACATTAGGTCAACATATTGGACTGGCAACGAACAGATGATATCGTCCACATACTTTTCCAAGAAAGACATCTCATATGGTAATCTAGGTAGAATACTCGACAGTAAATTATCCATAATCATTTGAGCGATTATGGTTGATAGAGATGACCCCATTGGACTTCCAAATAACTGTAAGTAGAACTTCTCTTGGAAAACAAAGTAAGTATTGTTAAAAACCAAATTGACAGTTGTCAAGAACATATCTTCAGACATATTACAAAAGGGCTTGTTCTTATTCCAATTTTCTTTAATGATGTTAATAACCATAGATAAAGGAATATTAGTAAAAGAGAAGCTACATCCAGTGAAATGAGAATATGATCTTCAGGTAGGTGAAAATCCTTGAATTGTTGCACAAACGTAAAGCTATCTTTCACATTGTGTCCGCCAAGTGGAAAAGCCTGTTGGAGGATATTCGACAAAAAAGAAGCAATACCAGACGTAGGTGTATTAACGGTAGATATGATGGGTCGTAAGAGAGGACTGGTTTATGTATTTTGGTAAACCATAGTATTTACCAGGAGTCGAGTTATTAATGCGTAATCGATTCTTTCAGAATCGTCCAACATCCCCTTTTTATGTAATAACTTTATGTGCTCGTTCACTTTTTTTTGAGTAGTGAATGTAGGATCTCTACGTAACAATTTATAAGTAGTAGTATCTGATAAAAGATCCAGAGACTTATCTATGTACTGGTGCTTGTTCATAATCACAGTAACTGCACCTTTGTCAGCCTTAGTGACAACAATTTCAGGATGGTCAGCTAAGTATTTTTAACTTTGTAGAACTGTTCATTATAAAAATTGAAATGTTGGTTATTTCGGGGGTTATTAGAATAGTTCAAAATGACATTAGAGACTTTACCCCTAATCACATCTTTTTTTCTCTGCGACAAAGCATCGTTATCGATAATAGATTCAACCCGACCGATTAATTTACCCAAACGAATGTCTCTTGTTTGTGGTTGTAAACTAAACTTAGGTCCCAACGAAAGAAAGTTCAACACAAAGTCAGGCACTACCGCACCACTAATATTAGAAACCCATTTAGAATTGTCAAATACGGTTTGGGATTGTATAACTGTTCATCTAACAATCTATTAAATTTGTTTCTATTGGTTGATTTAATTTTATGGTGTAAAAAACCATATCTAGCAGCTTGTCTCAGATCAAAAGATTTAAGTAATGCATGAGGCAACACTCCTCTAAGAGTGTTAGTAACAAATTGCAAGTTCCCATTATAATGAACCAATATGCAATGGCTTTCCTCAATTTCTACTTTAAAATAAATCTTGCCGACCTATTTAAATGCTGGTTAATCCTCGTTAGTCGTCTCTGGTCGTACACATTGATGCTCCTGGATGCATTACTATACATCCCCCTAATGTGCTTTGGTATCAAATTCCTGCGTCTGCACCTCTCTAAAAAATATATGCGATTATTCAAATTAGCCAATTTGTATGTAATATTAGCCCATCTTTTTAGTTTAACTGCCACTTCTTATCCATATTTCCTTCGAATAAAATTGAAAAAACTCATATTCGATTGACACCAAAATGCAAAAACTGATTGATTATAAATTCTACGTCGTATTTCCACTTATCTCTTCAAATCTGCTACCATGAAGTGGTGAGAATATAACACAGGGCCCAAAAGATCTGCAATTAGATCGTCCTTTTCAGTACATTAATAATTAATGGACTGGTCAGTCTTATAGTATAATATACATGTACATATTATCATGGGAAGTAGTCCAAATCAAACAACAGAAACTGATTGAAAATTTAATCAACAACTAACGTTTCGGTACATTTTTTCGCACCTTTTTCAAAGGCTAAAATGGAAACAAAAAATTCAAAATTAGCAAGAAATACATAACCTGTCGCTAACTACTTACATTGATCAATTATATTAAAGGAAATTGAAAACAAATTACTGCACGATTCACATAATAAATGTGGGTCAAAAATTAAAAATTGCCTGAAGGGCAATGTCATGCCACGATGGCGGTTAAAAAGTAAAGACAAAGTTGATAATGACAAATTCTATAGGAGTGACAAGACACGTTCCGAAAATGGCATTGATTACATAACCTGAAGGAAGATACCTAACGTTGTTTAAAAATGTCATTACTATATAAAGCAGAGTAGACGTTATGCACCCTATCAATATCAATCTTATTATTGATAGGATTAATTTCACTATTAATATAAAAAGACTCGATGAAAAGCCTAGTTTTGTAATTGGTTTCGTTCTCCAAAATGGTGGTGTCCTCGAAAAGTGGTGTATGACTGGTTGCCGCAACATGAGCAGACAATGCACATTTAGTGGAGTTAATCTTGCAATCACTCCTGTGCTGGGTTAAACGACTCTTTAGCCACTGGCTAGTCTGACCAATGTAACCATTGTTGCAACTGCACGTGATCTTGTAGACAACATTGCTATTTAACAATTTCGGAGTACGATCCTTTTATTTGGTAAACAAATTCTGGATAGAAAAATTATATTCGTAAACAATAGCGATCTTATGTTGTCTAAGTAATCGTACTAAAAGTGGAGATAACTTCTGTATAAACGGAAGCTTCTTGTACGTAATATCAGTTTCTGAAAGGCTTACTTTTAAGAAGTTGCCATATATCAATCTATGCAACATTCCCTTTGGGTAACCGTTGTTAACTAAAGTGTTAATCAATAATTTCTTATTTTTCTCCATGAACTGTAGGTCTGATATATGTTCTATTCGATATCGTAAAGCCTTCACCGTGTTTACTTTATGTTGAAAAGAATGGCTAGAGTGGAAATTTAGATATCTGCCCGAGTTAGTTGGTTTAGTGTACCAATCAAATAATAAATGATTAGAACTATCTCTGATGACCAGCACATCCAAGAAAGGTAATTTCCCATCCACTTCAATTTCAAAAGTGAACTGAAGGTGATCTTTAAAATCATTAAATGCTGTTAACATTAGGTCAACATATTGGACTGGCAACGAACAGATGATATCGTCCACATACTTTTCCAAGAAAGACATCTCATATGGTAATCTAGGTAGAATACTCGACAGTAAATTATCCATAATCATTTGAGCGATTATGGTTGATAGAGGTGACCCCATTGGACTTCCAAATAACTGTAAGTAGAACTTCTCTTGGAAAACAAAGTAAGTATTGTTAAAAACCAAATTGACAGTTGTCAAGAACATATCTTCAGACATATTACAAAAGGGCTTGTTCTTATTCCAATTTTCTTTAATGATGTTAATAACCATAGATAAAGGAATATTAGTAAAAAGAGAAGCTACATACAGTGAAATGAGAATATGATCTTCAGGTAGGTGAAAATCCTTGAATTGTTGCACAAACGTAAAGCTATCTTTCACATTGTGTCCGCCAAGTGGAAAAGCCTGTTGGAGGATATTCGACAAAAAAGAAGCAATACCATACGTAGGTGTATTAACGGTAGATATGATGGGTCGTAAGGAGAGGACTGGTTTATGTATTTTTGGTAAACCATAGTATTTACCAGGAGTCGAGTTATTAATGCGTAATCGATTCTTTTCAGAATCGTCCAACATCCCCTTTTTATGTAATAACTTTATGTGCTCGTTCACTTTTTTTTGAGTAGTGAATGTAGGATCTCTACGTAACAATTTATAAGTAGTAGTATCTGATAAAAGATCCAGAGACTTATCTATGTACTGGTGCTTGTTCATAATCACAGTAACTGCACCTTTGTCAGCCTTAGTGACAACAATTTCAGGATGGTCAGCTAAGTATTTTTTAACTTTGTAGAACTGTTCATTATAAAAATTGAAATGTTGGTTATTTCGGGGGTTATTAGAATAGTTCAAAATGACATTAGAGACTTTACCCCTAATCACATCTTTTTTTCTCTGCGACAAAGCATCGTTATCGATAATAGATTCAACCCGACCGATTAATTTACCCAAACGAATGTCTCTTGTTTGTGGTTGTAAACTAAACTTAGGTCCCAACGAAAGAAAGTTCAACACAAAGTCAGGCACTACCGCACCACTAATATTAGAAACCCATTTAGAATTGTCCAAATACGGTTTGGGATTGTATAACTGTTCATCTAACAATCTATTAAATATGTTTCTATTGGTTGATTTAATTTTATGGTGTAAAAAACCATATCTAGCAGCTTGTCTCAGATCAAAAGATTTAAGTAATGCATGAGGCAACACTCCTCTAAGAGAGTTAATAACAAATTGCAAATTCCTATTATAATGAACCAATATGCCATGGCTTTCCTCAATTTCTACATTTAAAATAAATCTTGCTGACCTGTATAAATGCTGGTTAATTCTCGTTAGTCGTCTCTGGTCGTACACATTGATGCTTCTGGATGCATTACTATACATCTCCCTAATGTGCTTTGGTATCAAATTCCTGCGTCTGCACCTCTCTAAAAAATATATGCAATTATTCCAATTAGCCAATTTGTATGTAATATTAGCCCATCTTTTTAGTTTAATCGCCACTTCTTCTCCATATGTCCTTCGTATAAAATTGAAAAAACTCATATTCGATAGACACCAAAATGCAAAAACTGATTGATTATAAATTCTACGTCGTATTTCTACTTATCTCTTCAAATCTGCTACCATGAAGTGGTGAGAACATAACACAAGGCCCAAAAGATCTGGAATTAGATCGTCCTTTTCAGTACACTAATAATTAATGGACTGGTCAGTCTTATAGCATAATATACATGTACATATTATTATGGGAAGTAGTCCAAATCAAACAACAGAAACTGATTGAAAATTTAATCAACACCTAACGTTTCGGTACATTTTTTCGCACCTTTTTCAAAGGCTAAAATGGAAACAAAAAATTCGAAATTAGCAAGAAATACATAACCTGTCGCTAACTACTTACATTGATCAATTATATTAAAGGAAATTGAAAACAAATTACTGCACGATTCACATAATAAATGTGGGTCAAAAATTAAAAATTAAAAATTGCCTGAAGGGCAATGTTGATAATGACAAATTCTATAGGAGTGACAAGACACGTTCCGAAAATGGCATTGATTACTTAACCTGAAGGAAGATACCTAACGTTATTTAAAAATGTCATTACTATATAAAGCAGAGTAGACGTTATGCACCCTATCAATATCAATCTTATTATTGATAGGATTAATTTCACTTTTAATATAAAAAGACTCGATGAAAAGCCTAGTTTTGTAATTGGTTTCGTTCTCCAAAATGGTGGTGTCCTCGAAAAGTGGTGTATGACTGGTTGCCGCAACATGAGCAGACAATGCACATTTAGTAGAGTTAATCTTGCAATCACTCCTGTGCTGGGTTAAACGACTCTTTAGTCACTGGCTAGTCTGACCAATGTAACTATTGTTGCAACTGCACGTGATCTTGTAGACAACATTGCTATTTAACAATTTCAACCCGACCTTTAATTTTAAACAAATTCTTTGTTTTTTGTAAACAAACTTAGGTTTCCCAAGAAAGAAAGTTAAACAAAGTTCGGACTAAACCACTAAATTATTTTAAAACCCATTTAAATTGCCAAATTCCCTTTGGGATTTGTTAATAAATGTTAATCAAAATTTTTAAATTTTTTCTATTGGGGTTGATTTAATTTTATTGGTTGTAAACCTTCACCGGTTTCTTTAGTAAAAGAATTTAAGTAAATTTAGGAAACTCCCAAGGGAGTTAAAACAAATTAAAATTCTATTTAATGAACCAAATCCAAGGGTTTTCCCTCCAATTTCAATTTAAAATAAACTTGGGTGACCTTAAAATCTTTAAATCCTGTTAACTTTGGTCAACAATTGGATGGCCCAATATATCCCCCAATTCTTTTGGAATCAAATTTCCTGGTTGAACCCTCAAAAATTATCCATTAATTCAAATTTAGCCAATTTATTGTAAATTACCCCATTTTAGTTTAAATAACTTTTAATAGTCCTTCTTTTGGAAAAACTCTATTGTTAAAACCAAAATTGAAACGGTTGTTAAAAATTCTTCGCTATTTCCAATTTTCTTTAAATTGTTAAACCATGAAAAGGGGAAATTATAAAAGGGCCCCAAAAGAGAATTAATGTCCTTTTCAGGTAATTAAAATTTAATTGGACCGTAAGGCTTATTTTAATTTTACCAAGTAAAAATTTTGGAAATATTCCAAAAAAAACAAAACTTTAATTGAAAATTTAAACAAACCTGGTTTTGGTAATTTTTGGAAACCTGTTTTAAAGGGTAAAAGGAAACAAAATTTTTCAAATTAAAATCCCTTTTAGAAAACTTTATTGCCTTTTTTTTATGTGTTAATTTATAAAATTTTGTAATTCTTGATCCGGCACCGGTCTGGTGCCTTTTTTACGTAAAGTAGGTAAAAATTTAGGATTAGCCAAATTTTTTTAATTTTAAGAACTTTATTATAAAAATTAAATTTGGTTATTTCGGGTTAAGAAAGTTCCGAATTAAAACCCAAAAACCCTGGAAAACATTGTTAAGAACCAGACAAAGTTTAATTTATTAAAAATGTTTCGTTTGTGGTTTAAATAAACGGAACAAAGGTTCCCAAAATTCCGACCCTTTATTAAAAAAAATTGTCCTACCTTTGGGAAGTTTGTTAATCAACCAATCTTATTAAAGTTTCAATTGGTTATTTAAAGGTTAAAAACCTACTAGCACTTTCTCAATCCAAAAATTTAAGGTAATTGATGAGTTTGAAGTTAATCAATTGCAAATTTCTATTAATAATTGAAAATATGCCAGGTTTCCCAAATTTCTAATTTAAAAATAAAATTTCTACCATAAATTCCTGGTTAAAGGGAAGTGTCCTCGGTCGAACAATGTTGGATATTTAAACTCCCCTAATGGCTTTGGTTCAAATTTGCCCCCCAAAATTGCGATTATTCCAAATTAGGGAAAATTAAAACCCAGGTTTATTTCCTCCAAATTCCCTCCATTTCCTTCATAAATTGGAAAACCAATTTCGTAAACCCAAAAGCAAAATGAGGAATAAATTCTCCTCGATTTCCCTTTCTCTTCCGCCCTTGGTAGAAAACCCCCCAAAACCAATTTTCCTTTTCGTACAAATTTTTACCCGCAGAAGATAAATCTTTTTTCCAAAAATTCCAAACCCGAAAGAAATTTAAACCACCTTGTTTGGTAAATTTTTGATTTTCCAAAGGCTAAAGGAAACTTTTAGGAAATTTTTAGAAAGATTACCCAGGATATAAATTTTAAATTTTTACCTGTGCCATTTTTTGAAAGGGTTTCTTATAAATTTTTTTAGTTACCGAACTTTGTTATAAAATTTTACGTTAAATTCCGAATTGGGCCAAAAAATTTGAAAACCGGAAGCCCTGCAAAGTTTATAATTTTTTAAATGTTTCTTTAAATTTTTGCTTCCTTTGCTCTTTAAAAATAAAAATGTTTTTGTCCTACCCAACTCTTTGAATAAACCAATCTTTTTGGTTCAATTAAAATTAATTAAGAATTTTCTCATACCCGAAATCTCCTAAAAATTTTTAGATTTTGAAATCCCCAAAGGGAGTATTAATTTTAAGTTTTTACCGGTTGCGATTTCCGAAATTGCTTAAAAATTTTTTAAATTCATGCGGAAATTTCCTTGTCAAAATTTTAGGACTCCAATCTGTTAAACCCAGGATTTGAAAAATCGGAAACCCAGGCCCTTTCCCAAATTCATTTCCCCTCTCGGATAAATCTTTCCCACACCCCCAAGAGTTAAACCTACCTTGTTTGGTATTAATTAATATTAGAATTTTCTCAGCTACCCGAATCTTTTAAATTTTTAGATAGCTCCACCCCAGGGAGCTACCCCAATTTTAAGATTTTTCCTTAGCGATTTTGAGGTTCCTTATAAATTTTTTTTACATGGAACATTTTTAGCTTAGAATTTTAGAGAATTCCGAATCTGAAACAGATTTAAAACGGACCACCCCTTCCAAATTTACCCTTTTAAATTATTTAAATTTTGCCTTTTCTAAAGAAAACTAAAAAATTTTTCTTAAAACTTTTAATTAAACCAATTTTTTATAATTAAATTTAAATTTTTAAACCCAATTTCTAAATTTTAATTCACCAAAATTTTTTTTTCAACCAGTTTCCATTTCCGGTCTCTTAAAATTTTTTTAAATGGAACACCTTTTTCCAAAAACCAACCCGGAACCCAAACAGTTTAAATTCCCCGTTTGCAAAGGTTTCCTTAAACCCCTCGGTAAATTTTTCCAATTTACCCAGAAGATTAAACCACCTTTTTTGGTTAAATTTAAATTGGAATTTTTCCCCCAATTTTGGTTTTAAACCCTAGAGGTTCCCCATTTAAGATTTTTTTTTTGCTGGTAGGTTTTATTCCTTTTTTTTAATTAATGAATAAATCGTTTCTTTTTTGGTCCAAGAAACTTTCAGGCCACCCTTCCATTTTCACACCCTCTTTTCTTTTGCGGCTCCATACTTGTTAAAACCTTCTTAAAACCTTTTTTACGCCAATTTTACTAATAAGCTTTTTTGTCCCTTTCTTTAAATTCCAATTTTTTTTTCCCAAATTTCAAATCGGCCATACTTTAAATTAATTTTTTTTCTAAAAGGCCTTTAAAGCCAACCGGACCCCTTTTAAATTCCTCTGTTTTTTCCTTTGGTTTCGCTTAAGCCTGTCCATTTTTCCGTTAAAAGCGAAACCCAAGTTTAAAGGTTTAAGGTACTTTCCCCTTTGGGTGTAAAGCCAACCGTGGACATTGTTAACCCGAAAATTTTTCTGGTCCGTTTGGGCATTTTCCAGGGTTTTAGGAAGCACCCAAGGTTGAAACCTTAAAACCGTTTGCAGATAACCATTTTAGTCCCCAAAATTCCGGCATATAAGCTTTCCTTTGAAACGAACTTTAACATAACTTGGTTTTACTCCTTTCCACCTGGCTTTAAGTTTACCCTTAAATGCAAACCGGGTTTTTCCGGCCCGCGAAGTTGGGAATTCCGGGAAAACAAAACCGCAAATCCCCCGTTTAATACTTTGCGCCAATGATGCAACCTGGGTTTCCCGCTTTGTTCGGTGGTTTGGAATTTTCCGGTTATAGGAAACACCGGAAAAGTTTCCATTTAAAACGGTTTGCGTCCATTTTAAAAAACCAAAATTCCCGCACAAAATTTTGAATTGTAAAGGAACTAACTTATAACCAAAAAACTTTAAACCCATTACCCTAAGAAAAACCAATTTTCCAAGGAACACCCAACAATTTAATTTTAAATAAATTTACGTCATAATTTAAATGGGGCTTGAATAATTTTCCCAAATGAATCACCGGCGGTATTGCAAGCCGTTATTAAAAACCCAAAATTTCCATTTTACGGACCGTGGTTTAAAAATAAAGATTAAAAAAATTTGTGTCGTTGAAGTTCTCTAAACCAAAACATTTTTATAAGAAAACCAATTGCGCTGGTATTAAACAATTTAATTTAAAACCCTTTTCGGGCCGGCTATTATTTTCTTTGGTAAATTGCCAAGAAAAAGTCACCCCCACTTTAAACCAATTGCAAAACCAATTTTTTACTTTCTATTGCCATTTCCGAACCTTTTTCGTCTGGGATAATTAAATTTTGCCGGTAAGGCTTTTACCCCTTTGATGCTCGATGTCTCTCAATTTCCGATTCCCTCGTAAAAGGTAGAAAAAACTCAGTCAATAATCCATTATACTTCGACCCGCTCCTGTTCTGATAATTTACAAACATTTTTCAAACGACAATGGGCCGAGAATTTTTAAACCTCCGAGGGATCTTTAAGTCGTGATCAATTACACATCCGAGCTACGCGTAAACTAACATATTTTGCAGCAACTGTATAATACATGCATACCCCTTCTCTGCGCTACTGCTATTCTTGTAGTTGCTTAAAAAAGTCAGTCGCCCTTTTTTTTTAGGACCGATGCAAAGCACCATTCCATACTTTCTTTATAAGTGTAGCACATCGCCACTTTTTGTCGGATAATTAAATTTTGTTTATGTAGGCCTTTACACTTTCGCTTATTTAAACATCTAATACGATCAATTAACCACTTTGATTATTCTAACGGAACCAACCATACATTCCGCCATATCGTTCTTTTTAATTCCAACGATCCTATGGGCTTCCACGCACTAACACCTGACGTATTTTTCCTACTATTTGTTAAACAAAAACTACCGGTATCGATATTGTGGACGTAAACAGATGTTTGTGGATGTGTACGAGTATGTAACCATATACATTAACCAGTCTAAGCTATTTTATTTACTCCACGAAAACTGCTATTTTCTAAACCACAATTAATAATCGCCTTTATAGGTTTAACATTTCTACCATTACCCAATGACTGGTGCTACGTACATGGAAACTTTAATTTCTTATTGGAGAATTCTTATTCTCCCCACACTGCAGCGTAGTTGCATGCCTACCCCTTTGGAGGTATATTCGTTATAGGTTGTAAGACCCTCGGTTTTACTTAACTACAATTCGTGAGACCCCTTTAATCTTTTAATCGTATCTTTCTCGCCTACATTACAGTAGGACTTAACATTACTACCAACAAATTCTAATACCGGACCCCCATTAAATACGTCTTTAAATTTTCCTACAACTTTTTTGTTGACAAGTGATATTGTATTTATTATACGGAGGGTAGTCACTTTTA
This sequence comes from Platerodrilus igneus, assembly GCA_036346225.1. NCBI lineage: Eukaryota > Metazoa > Arthropoda > Insecta > Coleoptera > Lycidae > Platerodrilus > Platerodrilus igneus. The sequence goes on from JARFIW010000290.1 coordinate 47,642, forward strand.
AGTTTTTTTTAAGGATAAAATATTAAATTTTCTAGGGACCCCAAATCTGTAAACAGATTTTAAATAGGACCACCCATACAAAGTTATGCGTTTTAAAGACTAATTTTGCTCATCTTTATTTAACACCATCTTTTAAAACCCTTTTTTTGCTATGCAAGACATATGCCTTTAAAACCTTTCCCAAAATTCTAAAACCGCAGTGTCCCGCAAATACCACGTGGAGATAACACGTATACTCTGTCAACCAGGATAGAAGCCGGAAGGATTTGGAAGGTGGGAGAAGAACTTAAAAATTATGGAATCTTAAAACTAATATATACAAATCTAAACAACTATCTTATATCTTTACACCCCCCATGCGTAGATTGTTGTACTATTAGGGTGACGTAACGCTTGTCATCTTCCCTCGATAAACTAATTTTATTAATAAGCCCGCGTATAAATCGTATTCTTTTACTCTGGATACATACCAAAAGTACTCCACCCAAATAAAAATTGGATGCTTGGTGACTGTTAACATCCGCTTCCCTCGTGTACCCAAGACGCATCCCAGCCCATGAGCACCCTGCGCATGCACACCCTTGCCCATGCGCGCCCATGCGGGCCACCCTGCCCATGCGCCTGCCCATGCGCACCCCTCTCTGTGCGACTGCTATTTCGTGGTAACGTCACAGCCTTTTATAAATAAAGAACAATGTTATATACTATTATAAAATGTTTATTCTGACATTATACATAACAAATTTAAAAAAACAACTAATGCCAAGCATGGATCATTTAAACTTAATTTTAATACAAAGTTATACACAGAAGACAGTCCTTTCTTTATGCTTGTTTGGGTGGCTTTAATTTTATCTAATTTTATTCGCAGCTTAAAATTTAAATCGATACCCAAGTCCTCTATCTCCTTTTCTAACCAATAGTTTGATACATAGAGACCGTCTAGGTTTTCGAATTGTAAAATGTACCAAGTTTGCCTCTATATTTAAAGTCTTTGATTCCCAAACAACCAGATCCATTCCTTCGTGTAATTCTTCCAGCTTGTGACAATCTTTTAATCCAGCTTTCCCACAATATCCTGCATACATATCTTGTTAGCTTGATCGACTTCTTCTTGTCGGTATTGGAAATCCTTTTCTCCCACACACCGTTGCGTAGTTGCATATCCACCACTTTTGGGAATATATGGTTGTTATAGGTTGTAAGACCCTCGGTTTTAAATGATCCGAAAGGTTCTTTACTAGGCAAATATACAATGTTTAGCGGAACCCCTTTGCGTGTGGTGTACGCAAAAGATTACAAAACCCGCATTCCTTAGTTCGTCTTTGTTATCTGCCATTTTGATAAATACGTTTTTAGAATAACCTTTTAAAAGTATGGATTTAGTACCATCCTTTTCTGCAAGAACGTCTACATAACTAAAGAGTCTTTCTTACTAACCGCAAATGCATACAACTTGTACAACCCGGATGTATCTAAGTCACTCCATCGACACATAAAATAATCTTTTAATTCTTCCTCATTTTCTCTAATAAGATGTTCTTTGTCTAACACATCTTTGTATTGTTCGCGTATTGTCGCAGTGTTTTCCATGTAGTCCAATTTTCGCCCTTTTGCATCCATTTCCTCTAATTCCAGTTGTCTTTTCCTTCCACTTCACAGCATAAGGCATACATAATGGGGCAATTTCCTTTAACGTAAACGAATAGAGTTTACTACCAATATTTGCGGTTGTCTACAACCTCTGGGCGAATGTTGGGTGTATTTATCAATCCCAATTCCGAAATGACTATTTCTTTTGGAATTGTAGAATAAGTGTTGCAGATTGTGTAAAATATGTACTACCTGCTTTAATGTAGCCTTGTGTAAGATTTTTATTTTATCTTGGCTGTCTTGCTCCTTACTATCTCCAAATAATTTACGGGTAAATAGTTAAAACTAAAAGCCAAGCACATACTTTATCAATGTTTTCCTTTCTTTTGATTTTTCGGACAACTTAATTTGCAAGCCCGTCAATTTCTTTGTATTGCCATTCCCCAATACACGTACTGTAGCAGGTTATTATTCGCTAAACAACAGCTATTTTGTAGCTTGTCCGATAGCCTACTCCACATTTTGGCAAGTGGTACCGAGTACATTGGCGCCTTTAGGAAGTATAACTTACTATCTTCCAATAAGGTTAAACAGTCTTTTAAGGGTTTATACACTCGTTCCGCACTGACATAGCTTCCAATTGCACAGTTGTATATTCTCGCTTCCAATCGCGTAATACCATGTTCTTTGACCAAAGTAGACGCAAATGTTTCCTTAAACGTACATCTGGACAACGTAAAAATCTAGTATATGATTGCCAAGTTGTTTATTAACACCAGGACTTGTTATCTGACACACAAATTTGTTGTATATCTTAATTCTTGCATTGGTTGTTAGCCATGTTAAACAATCAATCCCCTGCAGTTTTATCGTTGTCAACTATAATATTACACTTTTCTTCGTATTTTCCCTTATAGCAAAAGTTATGCTTTGTAGTTAAATGATTACACATCTCCATCTTGCTAAATATGCCCGCAAAATCTTGGGTTACATCCATGTCAAAAAAGATAGAAATAATATTTTCGACTTCGTCTAATATATCTGGTAGTTCCTCAATAAAGTTTCCAACTTAACATCTGCTAGTTCCACTTTGTATGGAACACATATAGGATTTTGGAATTTTTATTAATGCATTCGAGGTCTTCTTTCCGATAATTTCTTTTACTCTCTGGCCCATCTTGTTAGTACTTTCCAGAAAAACGGAAGCTTAGCTTTAACACCATGCCTAGCGAAACAAATCGGTTGAACTTTCTTCGTAGATAGCTGTTAAATACCACAAATTTCTTTTTAGGATAAACATCCTTTTGTTTGCAGATGCTTGTTCGGTGTCAGAAAGGTCGCAAATTTTAACCAACATTATATTGTCACAAAATGGTTCTGTAATTGGTGTGTGTAGTCCACCAGTCAGCATCTGTTCGCCTTCGACATAACAAATATTACCAATATCTTTTACCAGATTATTGTTGCACATATTTTCTGTCAACAGCCATAATCCAAATCGCTCATTTGCCGGTTTCACTTTATTCCCAAGAAGTTGAGAAACGTTAATCATCTTGGAGACGCTCATGTTTACCGTTCTAGCTACTATCGAATACTAAATTGAATACGAAAAAATTGTTCTCTTACGTATTCTACAGAGTGAGGACGTATATTGCCGAAGATAGTCGAATATGTTGTTATCCAACCTAAGCCGACAGGGATGCGCATCGAAAAGGAGCTACATCTCTACAAATCGAAGAGTTGATAAACAATTGCATTAGATAATTCAACACATTTTGTACGTAATCCTCCACATTATGACAATAAACTTGTAATTGGGATGAACATATACTCGATTGCTTACACTTATTTAGTTTTTTTTATCAGTGCGTTGAATAATAACTGGGATGCCCTGTTTGTAAATGATGGCTAAATTATTTTCCCCATTAGCTTCTCTTGTTTTTAAGTTATTGTATTTTCGTTAATAAACACTATTTGAATTGAATTATTATTACTGTATTGTTGTTGTTTTAGGGTTTTCCATTAAAAACAAGTGTGGACCTAGGTTAGATAAAGGAAAATTTAATAGGTTGGGCCGGCGCGGCGCTGGCCCCTGTAAACCCTCCCGGTATTTTTGAATTGGAAAAACGCTGGCTGGTGTCTTTAATCAATTCAAAATTCGTTTATTGGTCAATTCCGGAAAAAATAATTAATGTCGTTAAAACGGGCATCGGTGACAAATAAACTGTGATCCCAATTTGTTTGGTGTGCAAAATATGAGGTCCTTCACCTGAAGATGTGCGTCTTCATCGGTGGACCTGTTCGACCATCTTCCATCGCTCTGGGGGGTTACGGTAATTTTTTCGTTTCTTGGTGGCTTTGAGCCTCAGGTGGAACGTTCTCAACTGGGGAAAAAACCGGCCTTTGGGATGGGGTTTGTGCGGCTGTGGGAATGTTGTTAGTCGAGGCGAACGGCTGACGGGAACACACCAGTACAAACCATTGTTTTGTTGATTGCGTTGCGACGCTGTTCAAAGCATCTGGCGGATGTTTATCTAAAAGAAATTGTGCGTGCTGAAAGTTAATTTGTTCCGCATCGGCTAAAGCTTTTCTGGAGCCTGCAAATGAACCGGGAAAATGTCGGGAAGGCCTGAATGCGTTAATAAATTCCTTATGGTTCCAAAGGTGGAACAACGGTTGGAAGTTGGAAACCAGGTTTGGATCAAAATTTCTTTGTTTTGACAATGGGGCGCGGATGAACTGAACCTTGGCAAGTTTGCTGAAATACGGAAAGATGTGGTTAAGGCGAAAAACTGCGAGGGATTGAGGAACTGGCTTCAATGGAATAATGCAGTTGAGGGGAAAGGTCCGGAATGGCATGCAATTTATTAAGGCATTGCGTTTAGGAAAATGTTGACGGGGCGCGTTAAATGAAACCTTAATGTCGGTGGGAAGTTGTGCTTGGCTGTTTAACGGAAGATGGAGTCTCAAAAGCCGTTGGTGGTGCTTCGGACAGCTCCTGCTGTTTTAACACGTGAATATTGAATGCAAGGGGTGCAGAAGGGAAAAACGTGATGAAAATTTGGGGAACTGTTTCCGGGTGGTTGGAAATAACCAGAAAACATGCGTCTTCGATAAAGGGTATTATTTTGCGATCTGCAACACCCCTGTTCCAGAAATGGTTTCGGGAGAATTGGGTTTTCGCCCGGCCGTTGAAAGGTTCGTTCCTTAAATGCTTTGAAGGCGGAAGGAAGAATGGATGACAGGACTACATGGACTGCTGCGCAATCTGGTGTTCTTGAGAAAATGAGGAAGAATGGAAATTTATGTAGATGGGGACCGGGTTTATGCCAGCGGTGTCTTTGGGTTGAACTTTTGCGAAGGATGACTAAATCCGTAGCACAGGTTATTCTAAAACGTGTTTATCAAAATGACAACGAACACAAATGCGGGTTTCGTTTGCGTGCACTGGGCCCATGAATTTACCTAAATGAAACCTCGGATATTTCTTAACAACCATTGTTCCCAAAGTGGTCTGGCCGGTGGAAGGATTTCCTCAACTGCAAGAAAATCGTCCAAGCGGTTGGAAAGGTTGCTGGTGGAAAGTAAGAATGGGATTGCGAAGGGTTGGCTGACGGCGGGGCGGTGAACGATTTGTGGGCAATTAAAAGGTTGAAAGGACGGGTCGTTAAATTAAGCTGCGAAAATGAATAATTAAAGCCACTCCAACTCCAAAAAGGACTGTCTTCTGGCTTTTGTAAAATGGTTAAATGGATCCTGTGGCGTTGTTTTTTAATTTGTTATGGGGTCGGTTTTATAATGTTGTTCTTTTTATAAAGGCTGACGTTCCTTAACGCACGAAAGGCATGGGGGCGCGCGTGAAGGGGTGGCGTGCGGGGGCATGGGGGGTGCGCACGGGGAAGCGGATGCTGATAAGCATCAATTGTTGTTGGTTGTGCGTGCGCTGTCAGGAAGGCCGTTGCATCGCGGCAAGTGTGGTTTTCGAGGGGACAACTTGTCGTAATTGGCAACGAGTGGGTGGTTGGGTTGTTTGAATTTATTATTGGGATTCCATATTTGGTTCTTCTCCCCGTTCGCTTAAACCCTGGTTGACAGGCTTGGCCCGTGTTAATCCCGTGGCGGACACTGAAATTCTGGGTAAACAAGGTTTAAAAGATGGGGTTCTCAGATGATGACATTTAAAAGGCTAATGGGTGGTTTCGTTTGAGGTCCCAAAATTTGAAATTAGGCGGTGCAATTTAAGTTACCCTCGGAAACAATACAATGTGTGAAAGGTTGGGGGCAAAGGTGTTGTGGGTGACAGAAACGTTGGAGGGTGTTAAACTTGAGGGCGGCGAAAGAAGGGGTCACGATGTGGTGGGCTTTGGGCAAAAAAGGGGCTGGGTTGAGGAGAATTCCAAATGGTTATGTTTCCGTAACTGGGAGTTAAACCGATTGATGGTGGTTTTTAAAATAACGGTTTTCGTGAATTAAAATAACGAACTGGTCGTTGTTACATTCGTCGCCAACATCTGTTTGCCGTTTCGACCGTTTTGTTTAACAAATGGAAAACCGGTGGTGGGTGCGTAAAGAGATCGTTGAGGAATATGGTTGTCGGGCGAATCTAAAGTGGTTGGTGTGGGGTTTAAATAAAACGAACGGGTGGTAATGTTCAAAATTGCGATGTGCTATGAGGAAGGGAATGGTGCTTGTCGGTAACTGGTTTCAACAAAATAAGGCTGGAAGGGAATGCCGGTTGCTGAAATGTTTGGTTAACCTCAGGTTCGGTGATCCAAATCCTGGGTTAAATTCTCGACCGGCGTTTGGTGTTGTAAATCGGGGCGAGCGGCAGGTGGTTTGGGATTTCGCACGAGGTGGAATCGGCGTATTTGAGCCGGTTCGGTTTGGTGTTCTTGCCACACTAATGGTTCTAAACGGCGGTGAAATGGGGTGGTGCCTGCGCTCGTGGATGTTCGCTCGACTGTTGTTCAAAAAATCGGTGGACCCCAGGTGGTGTGTTTAAAGAACGTGGTTAGTTTTGTGTTTTTAAAGTGGGCACATTGCCCTGCGTGCGTGTTGCAATGACGATCCCATGGAAGCGTTTTCCGGGGCGGGTTCGACGACCAGGGCCGTGCGCTAAATGATGGACGAGCGGGAGACGGGCCATTTTCCCAACCTTCGTTCGGTTTGGTTTAAACCCGGTTTGCTTCCTTTACAATGGTGCGGATTTTTGGTTTTGGTCAGGTGCTTTTGTTTGGCAAAGCGGAAACTTTGTGGGCTCGGTTTCCGGAAAAGGGAACGGCCGTGGTAAGCCGGTTAAACGTTCTCCGCCAGGCCTGTCCGGTTTTCGAAATGGGCTTTGAAAAGGCTCGGCCGGGTAAGCCGTAAAGTTCCTTTGAAGCTGTTAAAGGGTTTTCCTTTTTGAAAGCCGGGGCGTTCCAAAATAAAATCTTGAAATCGGAGAATCAAAACTGGGTTTTGCTAAAGGTTGGTAATCCCAGGCACCAAATATTTTTTGGGCGAGGGAATTGTTGGAAAGAAAACAACCTCCAATTAAACCAACTCCGGGTTTAAAAGGGGAAAGGCCAAACCGGAAAAAAATTGGTAAACCCGGTAACTTCGGTCTTAAAGTTCCCGGGAAACGAAATTGAATTGGTTCTTGCCTCGAAAAAGAACCGTTTGCTAAAGTTTTAAGAATATTTTAAAAGAACGGGAAAATTTCTTAAAAAGTTCGAAATAGTTTTTTTAAGAATAGTGAAAAAAGGAGGGTTGGCACCAAAAAACGTTTCAGAATTTGGGTAAACGAACCAGAAACCGGGTTTAAAAATTTTGGGATGAAAAACACCGGAAAAAATCCTTAAATTGAAAATTATGCCGGTTCTTCAAAATCAAACTTCAAATTAATCAAAAATTTTGCAACAGGTGAAAGTAAAGCTCCAAAAAAGTTCCGGGAGTTGGAAAGCAAAAACCAACCTGTCCTCTGTTAAAAGGGGCCACAACGAAAGAAATTTCCCGGCACCCGTTAAATTCAAAGCCGAAATTTAATTTCTTGGCTAAGAAGAACCACAAAAGAATTTTAAAAGAACCAGGCTTCAAACGTGCCGCACGGGATCCGGGAAGAAATTAATTTTCAAATTGAAACAAAGAACGTCAGTTAAACGCACCGAAACTTCCTAAGTTTGAGGAAAACCAAAGAAATCCTAATTTTAATTTCCAGCAATGTTCAATCAACAAAAATTGAAAATTTTCAAGAGGAAAATTTAGGAAAGTTACAAAAGTTCCGGACCGGGTAAAACCGTCCTTGTAAAAAGGGTTGTTCTTCAAATCAGAAACAGCACTTTCCTTCGGCACCCTTTTCGCCCAACCCAATTCTTGGCTTATAACGAAACCAAAACTTTGAAAAGAACCAGGTGTTAGGGAAGACCGGAAATTAACTTTCAATTGCAAATTTTCTTTTCAGTAAAGCCACTTTGTTCGCCAATAAAGCTGGCCTATTTTAATTTCCGTAAGCGACAACCCAAAATGTTTAAATTTTGTAGGAAAATTTAAGGGAAATTAAAACTTGCCTGGGCCGGAAACCGCTAAGAGAGGAAAGTTTTCTTTCCAAATTCAAACCCATGGCTAGCCAATTCTTGGAAGGGCCGCCCGGAGTTTTCCTTATAATCACCAAAACTTCAAAGGAAACCAGGTGTTAGGGGACCGAAATAATTCAAAGCACTTTTCAACGCCGGTTGCTTTAAAGCTTGCCAAAATACGGTCAAAGGAAATTTCCCAATGTCTTAATTTGTAAGGGCACATTAAAAACCTTCTGGGGAATAAGTTTAAGAAAGCCAAAAATTAATTATTTAAAAGGCAAATTTAAGGGTTTTAGTTGTTTAAAGTCAAAAACCCGTCGGTTAACAGGGAAATTGCCGGTAAAATTTCCAAAAGCATTTCACCCCGTTTTAACGATCCCCAAATACTGGAAAGGAATAGTTTCCTGCTTTATTTGTGGGCACAGTAAAACACCCGGGGATAAGTTTTAGAAAGTTTAAAATTTTGGAATTTAAACCCAAATTTAAGGAAAAAAGTTTGCTCTTTAAACGCTTTCTTGATAAGGGTTCGGTTGGGTTACATTAACTCACCGAAAGATTCCAATATAATAAACCCGAATGGACCCTGCTTTGGTTTTGGTCTAAAAGGAGGGAAATTACTTTTCAAGAGTAAGAACGGAAAAAAGTATTTCCTTAGCATTTCGGTGAAGGGTTTTAATTTCAAAATTTCCAATAATTAAACCTGAATACCTGAAACACTTTGTCTAAATATTAATCTCAAATGGAAAAGGGAAATACCTTGCTTTTCGGGATTTTAAGGGCAAATTTCCGTTTCCAGCAATTACCACAACCTAACCCAAAGGGAATCTTTTAATTTAAGGGGTTTGAAACACAAGCTTTGGGCCCAACTTAAAATAGGTTTGAAAAGGGGTTGGGCCCATAAGCCGGAAAGGACCTCCCGGTTTTGGGCTGGACAATATTCGGTTCAGTGCACGTTGGATCAAACGGTCGGAGACACTAAATCCTATTTTCCATATTACTAGCAAACACGAGGACGATAAATTACACATACAAGTGCTGCAGTTTTTCTCAACGGAAAATTTCGGTGTCAAGTGTCCCACAGAACCTATACAATCAAAGGAAGACCGTAGAGCCAAAGAAATTATGGAAAAATCTACTATCAAAATGGGAATCGCTACGTCACCGGTTTATTGTGGCGATATGACGAGATTGAACTTCAAACAGTTACCCACTTGCCATGCGTCGGCTTTTAAGTTTGGAGCGGAAAATGAATCGGGAACCTGCCTTGGCGCAAAACCTACAAGCACAAATTGAGAGCTACGTGCAGAAGGGATACGCTAGAAAACTTAGCACCAAAGAAATTAAAACTGTCTGTCCGCGAACATGGTTTACCTATATTTGCAGTGACTAATCCTAATAAAAAATACGTTTGGTATGGGACGCAGCTGCGGAAGTCAATGGTGTCTCGCTCAATTCCGTCCTGCTGAAAGGTCCGGATTTATTGCAGCCTCTCTCAGATATTCTGCACCGATTCCGAGAACGTCCAGTTGCTGTAGCAGCAGACATAAAAGAAATGTTCCATCAAATTGGTATACGTAGCTCTGATCAAACATCTCAAAGATTTCTATGGCGTTCAAACAAAGCAAAAACTCCGGAGGTGTATGTTATGCAGGTAATGACCTTCGGAGCAACTTGCTCACCTAGTTGTGCTCAATTCGTGAAGAATAAAAATGCAGCACTCTATACAAACGAATATCCCAGAGCAGTCCGTGCTATTTGTGACAACCACTACGTAGATGATTGGTTAGATGGATTTCCGAATAGTGGTGAGGCAATAACTGTTGCCAACGACGTTATTCGTATTCATACTGCCGGCGGATTTGAAATTCGAAACTGGGTATCCAACTCATCAGCATTTTTAAAAGCAATGAGTTGTGAAAGCCCTAACCAGTCAAAGAATTTGAATTTAGGCAGTGATACTGATGGCGCCAAAGTTCTCGGTATGTGGTGGTCCACAAGTGATGACTGTTTTTATTTTCATGTTGATGTAGAAAGACTAGGTAAAGGAATTATAATTGACAGGGTCCGACCCACAAAACGACAAGTGTTAAGAATAGTCATGATGATATTTGATCCACATGGATTAGTTGCGTTCTACATTGCCTACGCTAAAATTCTACTTAGAGATATTTGGAAAGCAAATGTGTCTTGGGATGAAGTTATTCCTGACGATCTTTATAGGCGGTGGTTAAAGTGGACAAGTCTCTTACCAGACTTGCAGCAAATACGGATCCCAAGGTGCTATTCGCTTGGGGTACGAATCTGTCGAACTGCATGTCTTTGTTGACGCTAGCGAAAATGCGTTTGCAGCAGCAGCGTACTTTCGAATTGCAACGAATAGTGGCGTTAGATGTCGACTAGTTGGTGCAAAAACTAGGGTTGCGCCACAAAGGTGCGTTACGATCCCGCGGCTTGAATTACAAGCAGCCGTTATTGGATCTCCGGCTACTTCAATTGATCATGCCCATAGTATTAACATTAATCGCCGGATATTCTGGGTGATTCTACAGATGTGTTGCACTGGCTGTCATCAGATCACAAGCGTTATAAGCAGTTTGTTGCATTTCGCGTGAGCGAAATCCTAGAGACGACAGCTCTATCTGAATGGCGTTGGGTACCTTCAAGTTCGAATGTGGCCGATGAAGCGACTAAATCGAAAACGCAACTCAAAATTTCCACTGCAAGTAGATGGTTTGATGGTCCAGAATTCCTTTATCAGGCGGGAGTAGCTGGCCAGTATCGCAAATTTCTACTACTTCTAACTGTACCGATGAGGAATTAACGCCAATGATGACGCATGATATATCATATGAAAGTTGTATGAACTCAAAACTTGTACCTGATTACGGAAGGTTCTCCAAATGGCGGAAATTGGTTCGTACAAGTTATACGTTACGTTTCTTTACTTGGATAAAGCGAAATCCACGAATTAAAGGCGCCCTTACAGTGGTTGAGATACGACGGTCCGAAGACGAATTGTATCGACAAGTACAGCATGAAGTGTACTCATCTGAAATTGCAAGTCTATCTAGAGATGCTGAACGACCGCTCGACAAAAATAGTAACTTGTACCGCCTTACGCCATTTTAAGATGACAATAAGGTACTGAGAATGCGTGGGCGCGCAAACCGTATACTTGGCACTACTTATGATACTGTAAATCCAATCATAATGCCTACAGATCACTACGTAACCCGCTTGATCGTGCAACATTACCACAGATTTCATCACTATCATCATGAAACAACTGTCAACGAGATCAGACAAAAATTTGTCATATATCAACTTCGCGCTGTGCTAAAAAGTTAGATCCTACTGTCAGAAGTGTAAAAATGAACGTGCCCGACCTCAAGCACCAAAAATGGGCGACCATCCTTATGCTAGAGTAGCGTCCTATCTTGCGCCGTTCTCATATGTCGGGATGGATTACTTCGGCCCCTTAATGGTAGCGGTTGGTCGTCGCTCAGAAAAAAGGTGGGTAGCGCTTTTTACTTGCCTAACAGTCAGAGCCGTTCATTTGGAAATTGTATACAGTCTAGACAAGAAATCGTGCATAATGGCTATAAGAAATTTTATCGCGAGAAGGGGTATGCCACTTGAGATTCGCAGTGATAATGGGAGTAATTTTCGAGGTGGACAATGAACTACGCCGACTTTACAAAACTGTCGATATAAATGATTATCAAAATGAATTTGATCGAATACATTGGGTATTTAATCCGCCCTTAGCTCCTCATACAGGAGGCTGTTGGGAACGTCTGGTAAGGTCCATTAAGAAGTGCTTATTTTTCTCCATGCCAACCAGGAATCCCAATGACGAAGTCCTACGATGTTTTCTTATGGAAGCAGAATCAATTGTGAATTCACGTCCATTAACCTACATACCTACAGACCCCGAAGCAGAAGAGGCTATAACGCCAAATCATTTTTTACTTGGCAACTCGGGAGCTTCCAAGCCATTCAGACCCTTTGACGATAGTTCTGATACACTTATAAGAAGCTGGGAGTTTTCTCAAGCATTGGCAGATCGATTTTGGGGCAGATGGATCAGGGAATATATGCCTGAAATGAATCGAACTACAAAATGGTATGAAAATGTTAAAGCAGTTGAAAAGGGCGATATCGTTGTTATTATGGACGAAAAAGAGAGACAATCGTGGAAAAAAGGACGCGTTATAGAAGTTAAGAGTGATGGAACAGGCAAGCAGGTTCGACAAGTTATTGTTCAAACTGCAAATGGTATTTATACACGGGCAGCAGCTAAAGTGGCCGTCCTCGACGTGAAATCGTAAACAAGGTGGTAAGGTGCCCCTATTCGACGGTCTCCTTACCAGGTGGGAGAATGTTAGAAAGACTTATTGCATTGTCTTGCGTGTGCTATATAAATTTGTAATCTTGATCGTGCACGCGTCTCCGCTGCCATTATTTTAGGTAAAGTAGGTAAATGTACGATATATGCCAAATTTGTTGTTAGTTACCAGAACTTTGACTTATGAAAATATTGGTATCGATTAAGAGTTCCGATTAAGAGGCCAAAAAACCCGTGTGAGAACACATTGAAAGACCTAGACAAATTGTTTATATTAGTTATTAAATGTTTCGTTGTAGGAACTTTATAATAAACGACAAAGGTTGCTGAAACTTCGACTCTTTATTATAAAAAGTGTGTATGTCCTACCTCGGGAACGTCTTGTAATCACCAATAGCTTATAAAGTTCAATAACATAACCTGTCGCTAACTACTTACATTGATCAATTATATTAAAGGAAATTGAAAACAAATTACTGCACGATTCACATAATAAATGTGGGTCAAAAATTAAAAATTGCCTGAAGGGCAATGTCATGCCACGATGGCGGTTAAAAAGTAAAGACAAAGTTGATAATGACAAATTCTATAGGAGTGACAAGACACGTTACGAAAATGGCATTGATCACATAACCTGAAGGAAGATACCTAACGTTGTTTAAAAATGTCATTACTATATAAAGCAGAGTAGACGTTATGCACCCTATCAATATCAATCTTATTATTGATAGGATTAATTTCACTATTAATATAAAAAGACTCGATGAAAAGCCTAGTTTTGTAATTGGTTTCGTTGTCCAAAATGGTGGTGTCGTCGAAACGTGGTGTATGACTGGTTGCCGCAACAAGAGCAGACAATGCACATTTAGTGGAGTTAATCTTGCAATCACTCATGTGCTGGGTTAAACGACTCTTTAGCCACTGGCTAGTCTGACCAATGTAACTATTGTTGCAACTGCACGTGATCTTGTAGACAACATTGCTATTTAACAATTTCGGAGTACGATCCTTTAATTTGGTAAACAAATTCTGGATAGAAAAATTATATTCGTAAACAATGGCGATCTTAGGTTGTCTAAGTAATCGTACTCTGTATAAACGGAAGCTTCTTGTACGTAATATCAGTTTCTGAAAGGTTTACTTTTAAGAAGTTGCCATATATCAATCTATGCAACATTCCCTTTGGGTATCCGTTGTTAACTAAAGTGTTAAGCAATAATTCCTTATTTTTCCTCTATGAACTGTGGGTCTGATATATGTTCTATTCGATATCGTAGGGCCTTCGCCGTGTTTACTTTATGTTGAAAAGAATGGTTAGAGTGGAAATTTAGATATCTGCCCGAGTTAGTTCGTTTAGTGTACCAATCAAATAATAAATGATTAGAACTATCTCTGATGAACAGCACATCCAAGAAAGGTAAATTCCCATTCACTTCAATTTCAAAAGTGAACTGAAGGTGATCATTAAAATCATTAAATGCTGTTAACATTAGGTCAACATATTGGACTGGCAACGAACAGATGATATCGTCCACATACTGTACCAAGAAAGACATCTCATATGGTAATCTAGGTAGAACACTCGACAGTAAACTATCCATAATCATTTGAGCGATTATGGTTGATAGAGGTGACCCCATTGGACTTCCAAATAACTGTAAGTAGAACTTCTCTTGGAAAACAAAGTACGTATTGTTAAAAACCAAATTGACAGTTGTCAAGAACATATCTTCAGACATATTACAAAAGGGCTTGTTCTTATTCCAATTTTCTTTAATGATGTTAATAACCATAGACAAAGGAATACTAGTAAAAAGAGAAGCTACTACAGTGAAATGAGAATTGATCTTCAGGTAGGTGAAAATCCTTGAATTGTTGCACAAACGTAAAGCTATCTTTCACATTGTGTCCAAGTGGAAAAGCCTGTTGGAGGATATTCGACAAAAAAGAAGCAATACCATACGTAGGTGTATTAACCGTAGATATGATGGGTCGAAACGAGAGGACTGGTTTATGTATTTTTGGTAAACCATAGTATTTACCAGGAGTCGAGTTATTAATGCATAATCGATTCTTTTCAGAATCGTCCAACATCCCCTTTTTATGTAATAACTTTATGTGCTCGTTCACTTTTTTTTGAGTAGTGAATGTAGGATCTCTACGTAACAATTTGTAAGTAGTAGTATCTGATAAAAGATCCAGAGACTTATCTATGTACTGGTGCTTGTTCATAATCACAGTAACTGCACCTTTGTCAGCCTTAGTGACAACAATTTCAGGATGGTCAGCTAAGTATTTTTTAACTTTGTAGAACTGTTCATTATAAAAATTGAAATGTTGGTTATTTCGGGGGTTATTAGAATAGTTCAAAATGACATTAGAGATTTTACCCCTAATCACATCTTTTTTTCTCTGCGACAAAGCATCGTTATCGATAATAGATTCAACCCGACCGATTAATTTACCCAAACGAATGTCTCTTGTTTGTGGTTGTAAACTAAACTTAGGTCCCAACGAAAGAAAGTTCAACACAAAGTCGGGCACTATGCACCACTAATATTAGAAACCCATTTAGAATTGTCCAAATACGGTTTGGGATTGTATAACTGTTCATCTAACAATCTATTAAATATGTTTCTATTGGTTGATTTAATTTTATGGTGTAAAAAACCATATCTAGCAGCTTGTCTCAGATCAAAAGATTTAAGTAATGCATGAGGCAACACTCCTCTAAGAGAGTTAATAACAAATTGCAAATTCCTTTTATAGTGAACCAATATGCCATGGCTTTCCTCAATTTCTACATTTAAAATAAATCTTGCTGACCTGTATAAATGCTGGTTAATCCTCGTTAGTCGTCTCTGGTCGTACACATTGATGCTCCTGGATGCATTACTATACATCCCCCTAATGTGCTTTGGTATCAAATTCCTGCGTCTGCACCTCTCTAAAAAATATATGCGATTATTACAATTAGCCAATTTGTATGTAATATTAGCCCATCTTTTTAGTTTAATTGCCACTTCTTTTCCATATGTCTTTCGTATAAAATTGAAAAAACTCATATTCGATAGACACCAAAATGCAAAAACTGATTGATTATAAATTCTACGTCGTATTTCCACTTATCTCTTCAAATCTGCTACCATGAAGTGGTGAGAACATAACACAAGGCCCAAAAGATCTGCAAATAGATCGTCCTTTTCAGTACATTAATAATTAATGGACTGGTCAGTCTTATAGCATAATATACATGTACATATTATCATGGGAAGTTAGTCCAAATCAAACAACAGAAACTGATTGAAAATTTAATCAACACCTAACGTTTCGGTGCATTTTTTCGCACCTTTTTCAAAGGCTAAAATGGAAACAAAAAATTCAAAATTAGCAAGAAATACATAACCTGTCGCTAACTACTTACATTGATCAATTATATTAAAGGAAATTGAAAACAAATTACTGCACGATTCACATAATAAATGTGGGTCAATAATTAAAAATTAAAAATTGCCTGAAGGGCAATGTCATGCCACGATGGCGGTTAAAAAGTAAAGACAAAGTTGATAATGACAAATTCTATAGGAGTGACAAGACACGTTCCGAAAATGGCATTGATGACATAACCTGAAGGAAGATACCTAACGTTGTTTAAAAATGTCATTACTATATAAAGCAGAGTAGACGTTATGCACCCTATCAATATCATTCTTGTCATTGATAGGATTAATTTCACTATTAATATAAAAAGACTCGATGAAAAGCCTAGTTTTGTAATTGGTTTCGTTCTCCAAAATGGTGGTGTTCTCGAAAAGTGGTGTATGACTGGTTGCCGCAACATGAGCAGACAATGCACATTTAGTAGAGTTAATCTTGCAATCACTCCTGTGCTGGGTTAAACGACTCTTTAGCCACTGGCTAGTCTGACCAATGTAACTATTGTTGCAACTGCACGTGATCTTGTAGACAACATTGCTATTTAACAATTTCGGAGTACGATACTTTAATTTTGTAAACAAATTCTGGATAGAAAAATTATATTCATAAACAATGGCGATCTTAGGTTGTCTAAGTAATCGTACTCTGTATAAACGGAAGCTTCTTGTACGTAATATCAGTTTCTGAAAGGTTGACTTTTAAGAAGTTGCCATATATCAATCTATGCAACATTCCCTTTGGGTAACCGTTGTTAACTAAAGTGTTAATCCATAATTTCTTATTTTTCCTCTATGAACTGTGGGTCTGATATATGTTCTATTCGATATCGTAGGGCTTTCACCGTGTTTACTTTATGTTGAAAAGAATGGCTAGAGTGGAAATTTAAATATCTGCCCGAGTTAGTTGGTTTAGTGTACCAATCGAATAATAAATGATTAGAACTATCTCTGATGACCAGCACATCCAAGAAAGGTAATTTCCCATCCACTTCAATTTCAAAAGTGAACTGAAGGTGATCATTAAAATCATTAAATGCTGTTAACGTTAGGTCAACATATTGGACTGGCAACGAACAGATGATATCGTCCACATACTTTACCAAGAAAGACATCACATATGGTAATCTAGGTAGAACACTCGACAGTAAATTATCCATAATCATTTGAGCGATTATGGGTGATAAAGGTGACCCCATTGGAGTTCCAAATAACTGTAAGTAGTACTTCTTTTGGAAAACAAAGTACGTATTGTTAAAAACCAAATTGACGGTTGTCAAGAACATATCTTCAGACATATTACAAAAGGGCTTGATCTTATTCCAATTTTCTTTAATGATGTTAATAACCATAGATAAAGGAATATTAGTAAAAAGAGAAGCTACATCTAGTGAAATGAGAATATCATCTTCAGGTAGGTGAAAATCCTTGAATTGTTGCACAAACGTAAAGCTATCTTTCACATTGTGTCCACCAAGTGGAAAAACCTGTTGGAGGATATTCGACAAAAAGAAGCAATAACATACGTAGGTGTATTAACCGTAGATATGATGGGTCGTAACGAGAGGACTGGTTTATGTATTTTTGGTAAATCATAGTATTTACCAGGAGTCGAGTTATTAACGCATAATCGATTCTTTTCAGAATCGTCCAACATCCCCTTTTTATGTAATAACTTTATGTGCTCGTTCACCTTTTTTTGAGTAGTAAATGTAGGATCTCTACGTAACAATTTATAAGTAGTAGTATCTGATAAAAGATCCAGAGACCGTGTATAAATACCATTTGCAGTTTGAACAATAACTTGTCGAACCTGCTTGCCTGTTCCATCACTCTTAACTTCTATAACGCGTCCTTTTTTCCACGATTGTCTCTCTTTTTCGTCCATAATAACAACGATATCGCCCTTTTCAACTGCTTTAACATTTTCATACCATTTTGTAGTTCGATTCATTTCAGGCATATATTCCCTGATCCATCTGCCCCAAAATCGATCTGCCAATGCTTGAGAAAACTCCCAGCTTCTTATAAGTGTATCAGAACTATCGTCAAAGGGTCTGAATGGCTTGGAAGCTCCCGAGTTGCCAAGTAAAAAATGATTTGGCGTTATAGCCTCTTCTGCTTCGGGGTCTGTAGGTATGTAGGTTAATGGACGTGAATTCACAATTGATTCTGCTTCCATAAGAAAACATCGTAGGACTTCGTCATAGGGATTCCTGGTTGGCATGGAGAAAATAAGCACTTCTTAATGGACCTTACCAGACGTTCCCAACAGCCTCCTGTATGAGGAGCTAAGGGCGGATTAAATACCCAATGTATTCGATCAAATTCATTTTGATAATCATTTATATCGACAGTTTTGTAAAGTCGGCGTAGTTCATTGTCCACCTCGAAAATTACTCCCATTATCACTGCGAATCTCAAGTGGCATACACCTTCTCGCGATAAAATTTCTTATAGCCATTATGCACGATTTCTTGTCTAGACTGTATACAATTTCCAAATGAACGGCTCTGACTGTTAGGCAAGTAAAAAGCGCTACCCACCTTTTTTCTGAGCGACGACCAACCGCTACCATTAAGGGGCCGAAGTAATCCATCCCGACATATGAGAACGGCGCAAGATAGGACGCTACTCTAGCATAAGGATGGTCGCCCATTTTTGGTGCTTGAGGTCGGGCTCGTTCATTTTTACACTTCTGACAGTAGGATCTAACTTTTTTTAGCACAGCGCGAAGTTGATATATGACAAATTTTTGTCTGATCTCGTTGACAGTTGTTTCATGATGATAGTGATGAAATCTGTGGTAATGTTGCACGATCAAGCGGGTTACGTAGTGATCTGTAGGCATTATGATTGGATTTACAGTATCATAAGTAGTGCCAAGTATACGGTTTGCGCGCCCACGCATTCTCAGTACCTTATTGTCATCTAAAAATGGCGTAAGGCGGTACAAGTTACTATTTTTGTCGAGCGGTCGTTCAGCATCTCTAGATAGACTTGCAATTTCAGATGAGTACACTTCATGCTGTACTTGTCGATACAATTCGTCTTCGGACCGTCGTATCTCAACCACTGTAAGGGCGCCTTTAATTCGTGGATTTCGCTTTATCCAAGTAAAGAAACGTAACGTATAAGCTACTGTACGAACCAATTTCCGCCATTTGGAGAACCTTCCGTAATCAGGTACAAGTTTTGAGTTCATACAACTTTCATATGATGTATCATGCGTCATCATTGGCGTTAATTCCTCATCGGTACAGTTAGAAGTAGTAGAAATTTGCGATACTGGCCAGCTACTCTCCGCCTGATAAAGGAATTCTGGACCATCAAACCATCTACTTGCAGTGGAAATTTTGAGTTGCGTTTTCGATTTAGTCGCTTCATCGGCCACATTCGAACTTGAAGGTACCCAACGCCATTCAGATAGAGCTGTCGTCTCTAGGATTTCGCTCACGCGAAATGCAACAAACTGCTTATAACGCTTGTGATCTGATGACAGCCAGTGCAACACATCTGTAGAATCACTCCAGAATATCCGGCGATTAATGTTAATACTATGGGCATGATCAATTGAAGTAGCCAAGCGAGATCCAATAACGGCTGCTTGTAATTCAAGCCGCGGGATCGTAACGCACCTTTGTGGCGCAACCCTAGTTTTTGCACCAACTAGTCGACATCTAACGCCACTATTCGTTGCAATTCGAAAGTACGCTGCTGCTGCAAACGCATTTTCGCTAGCGTCAACAAAGACATGCAGTTCGACAGATTCGTACCCCACAAGCGAATAGCACCTTGGGATCCGTATTTGCTGCAAGTCTGGTAAGAGACTTGTCCACTTTAACCACCGCCTATAAAGATCGTCAGGAATAACTTCATCCCAAGACACATTTGCTTTCCAAATATCTCTAAGTAGAATTTTAGCGTAGGCAATGTAGAACGCAACTAATCCATGTGGATCAAATATCATCATGACTATTCTTAACACTTGTCGTTTTGTGGGTCGGACCCTGTCAATTATAATTCCTTTACCTAGTCTTTCTACATCAACATGAAAATAAAAACAGTCATCACTTGTGGACCACCACATACCGAGAACTTTGGCGCCATCAGTATCACTGCCTAAATTCAAATTCTTTGACTGGTTAGGGCTTTCACAACTCATTGCTTTTAAAAATGCTGATGAGTTGGATACCCAGTTTCGAATTTCAAATCCGCCGGCAGTATGAATACGAATAACGTCGTTGGCAACAGTTATTGCCTCACCACTATTCGGAAATCCATCTAACCAATCATCTACGTAGTGGTTGTCACAAATAGCACGGACTGCTCTGGGATATTCGTTTGTATAGAGTGCTGCATTTTATTCTTCACGAATTGAGCACAACTAGGTGAGCAAGTTGCTCGAAGGTCATTACCTGCATAACATACACCTCCGGAGTTTTTGCTTTGTTTGAACGCCATAGAAATCTTTGAGATGTTTGATCAGAGCTACGTATACCAATTTGATGGAACATTTCTTTTATGTCTGCTGCTACAGCAACTGGACGTTCTCGGAATCGGTGCAGAATATCTGAGAGAGGCTGCAATAAATCCGGACCTTTCAGCAGGACGGAATTGAGCGAGACACCATTGACTTCCGCAGCTGCGTCCCATACCAAACGTATTTTTGTCGGCTTATTAGGATTAGTCACTGCAAATATAGGTAAGTACCATGTTCGCGGACAGACAGTTTTAATTTCTTTGGTGCTAAGTTTTCTAGCGTATCCCTTCTGCACGTAGCTCTCAATTTGTGCTTGTAGGTTTTGCGCCAAGGCAGGTTCCCGATTCATTTTCCGCTCCAAACTTAAAACCGACGCATGGCAAGTGGGTAACTGTTTGAAGTTCAATCTCATCATATCGCCACAATAAACCGGTGACGTAGCGATTCCCATTTTTGATAGTAGATTTTTCCATAATTTCTTTGGCTCTACGGTCTTCCTTTGATTGTATAGGTTCTGTGGGACACTTGACACCGAAATTTTCCGTTGAGAAAAACTGCAGCACTTGTATGTGTAATTTATCGTCCTCGTGTTTGCTAGTAATATGGAAAATAGGATTTAGTGTCTCCCGACCGTTTGATCCAACGTGCACTGAACCGAATATTGTCCAGCCCAAACGAGTCTGTGCGGCTACTGGCTCCCCCAACCACCTTCACGTATTCTTAGTGGGACACCAAGCTTCCAGTGTTTCAAACCTATTAAGATCCTGGGCTTAGCGTTGTGATATTGCTGAAACGGAATGCCCTTCAAATGGCGAAAAGCAGTATCCGCATTATCGATGGTTAGAGATTGAATAGGTAGATCGAGTGTTTCTACGGTATTCACGTCACTGATTCGAAATTTTTGACAATTAAAACCTACACCTGAAATGTCTAAGGAAACTACTTTACTCCGTTTCTCCACTCTTGTAGTATTACCCGTCCATTTTAGACAAAGATCAGTTTCAGGTCCATCGAGGTTTATATCATTGGCAATCTCTCGGTCGAGTAATGTAAGCGACGACCCTTCATCAAGAAATGCGTAAGAGCAGATACTTTTTGTGGGTCCGTGCAGAATTACGGGTACAATTCGAAAAAGTAACTTTCTAGATGCTATCTCCGTGTTGACGGTAGTAGCCACAACACCTAAAGCAGGAGTCGTGATTACAGCTGGTTCATGTATATTCGGATCGTGTAATAACGGATGATGCTTATATGTGCAACCATTTTCACCGCAATCCCTGTATACACGACAGCGTCTTACATCATGACGTCTTAAACATTTTCTATATAACTTAAATTTGCCTTTTAACTCCAATCTAATTTTTAAAGGCATTTCTAAAAACTTATCACACTCAGAAGGTGTTTTACATGTGCCCGTACAAATCAGACATGAAACTATTCTTTGACCAGTATTGTGTGGCATAGCGTTAGAAGCATGCGCGGCGTGAAAGTGCTTTGAATTATTTCTGGATCGGCGGTCAACTTTATCTTCTGTTATGCGACTGTTGAGTTTTGGTGACTTATACGGAACAACTAAACCGGCGGCTTCAGATTTATTGGCTAGCCATGCATTGAATAGGAATAGATTAATTCTTTCCGTCGTGCTTAGCGTGTATTCGGCCCACTGCAGTTTTAATGTGCCACTTAGTTTTTCTACAAGCTCTAAGAGCAGTTGGGGATTGTCGCTGTACGTATTCATATCAGCAGCTTTCATAAGCGAACACAAGTGCTGTACTGATAAAGAAAAATCGACAATTGAGTCTATTCGGTCTTCCCTAACACCTGGTTCTTCTCGAAGTTGATCGATTATAATGCGAAGAATCTGCTCTGGGCGACCACAATGTGACCGAAGAATTGCTAGTACATGTGGTACTGATTCTGCAAGCAACAACTTTCCCTCTACTAACTGAGCGGCTCTACCGGTCAGGCAACGTTGTAATCTTCCTAAATTTTCCTCATCTGAAAATTTACACATTTTTGTTGATCGAACATAGCTGGAAATAAACATAGGCCATTGTCTTGGATTGCCGTCGAACTTAGGAAGATCGTGCGAATTTGACTGACGAATGACAATTTGTTTCATTGAAAGATTAATTTCTTCGTCTGGATCAGTAGCGGACACGTGAAGACTGGTACTATTTACAAAGTCTTTTTGTGTTCGTGCTGATAGCCAAGATATGGGTGCGGCTGATTTAACGGGTGCGTAAGGAAAGTGCTCGTTTCTGATTGTGTTAGACAACCCTTTTACAGAGGACAGTTGTATTTTAGCATCCGACTGCCGGACTTTTGTAGAGCTTTGACTGATATCATCGGCGTCGTTGCAATTTTGCATATTTGTAAGTGATTGAGCACCGTTGCATGAATTACGAATGTAGGTATTTCTTTCGTGTTTTTCATCAAAGTTCACCCGAGCTTTCTGCGTGCTGTTTACCCATTCTGACGTTCTTTGTTGTGCAACCTCCTTGTCATCACTATTCGTTCCACAGAGACTACCCTCGTGCGCACGTTTTAGAATGTCCTGCTTCTTTCGTAAATATTCTAACTGTAGCAAACGTTCTTCTTCGAGCAAGTACAATTACAATCTCTGTTTCTTTGTAACTTTAGACGATAGTGATCCGGGTTTACAATTTCTTTCGTTGCTGGCGTCGCTTTTCGAACATGAGTTGTTTACATGGATGGTGGTGTTTGGTGCGTTTCCAACATCCTCAGCCGAACATAATATATTTGGTAGCTGATTACTTTCACCTGTTAGCAAAACTATGTTTGTATTACATCCAGAGTTCGCCTGTACTTCTGGAAGTTTAGGTCGACAACTACGACAAATCCAATTTTTTGTTGGTGTTTCTGACCGCAACTGTAAACAAGATATGTGATATCGCATGGGGCATAATGAACACGCCATCATGGAGTCACTATCACATTGTTCGCATCGAGGACATCTTCCCTTTAGCAGTGAATTTGATGTAGATATCATTTTAGTTTTCTATTATGTCAATTTCGGATCTGTCACCGTATTAACTCAATATTAATCACTCGTCAAACTTTGACAGTAGATAACTTCAAACTCATCTAATACCTTGACTTTTTAGGATGATTTCGTATAAGATGAAACTAGTCAGTTAATTGAACTTTATAAGCTATTGAACTTTATAAGCTATTGGTGATTACAAGACGTTCCCGAGGTAGGACATACACACTTTTTATAATAAAGAGTCGAAGTTTCAGGAACCTTTGTCGTTTATTATAAAGTTCCTACAACGAAACATTTAATAACTAATATAAACAATTTGTCTAGGTCTTACAATGTGTTCTCACACGGGTTTTTTGGCCTCTTAATCGGAACTCTTAATCGATACCAATATTTTCATAAGTCAAAGTTCTGGTAACTAACAACAAATTTGGCATATATCGTACATTTACCTACTTTACGTAAAATAATGGCAGCGGAGACGCGTGCACGATCAAGATTACAAATTTATATAACACACGCAAAACAATGCAATAAGTCTTTCTAACATATGTATTTCTTGCTAATTTCGAATTTTTTGTTTCCATTTTAGCCTTTGAAACAGGTGCGAAAAAATGTACCGAAACGTTAGGTGTTGTTTAAATTTTCAATCAGTTTCTGTTGTTTGATTTGGACTATTTCCTATGATAATATGTACTTGTATATTATATGGATAAGAAGTGGCAGTTAAACTAAAAAGATGGGCTAATATTACATACAAATTGGCTAATTTGAATAATCGCATATATTTTTTAGAGAGGTGCAGACGCAGGAATTTGATACCAAAGCACATTAGGGGGATGTATAGTAATGCATCCAGGAGCATCAATGTGTACGACCAGAGACGACTAACGAGGATTAACCAGCATTTAAATAGGTCGGCAAGATTTATTTTAAAGTAGAAATTGAGGAAAGCCATTGCATATTGGTTCATTATAATGGGAACTTGCAATTTGTTACTAACACTCTTAGAGGAGTGTTGCCTCATGCATTACTTAAATCTTTTGATCTGAGACAAGCTGCTAGATATGGTTTTTTACACCATAAAATTAAATCAACCAATAGAAACAAATTTAATAGATTGTTAGATGAACAGTTATACAATCCCAAACCGTATTTGGACAATTCTAAATGGGTTTCTAATATTAGTGGTGCGGTAGTGCCTGACTTTGTGTTGAACTTTCTTTCGTTGGGACCTAAGTTTAGTTTACAACCACAAACAAGAGACATTCGTTTGGGTAAATTAATCGGTCGGGTTGAATCTATTATCGATAACGATGCTTTGTCGCAGAGAAAAAAAGATGTGATTAGGGGTAAAATCTCTAATGTCATTTTGAACTATTCTAATAACCCCGAAATAACCAACATTTCAATTTTATAATGAACAGTTCTACAAAGTTAAAAAATACTTAGCTGACCATCCTGAAATTGTTGTCACTAAGGCTGACAAAGGTGCAGTTACTGTGATTATGAACAAGCACCAGTACATAGATAAGTCTCTGGATCTTTTATCAGATACTACTACTTATAAATTGTTACGTAGAGATCCTACATTCACTACTCAAAAAAAGGTGAACGAGCACATAAAGTTATTACATAAAAAGGGGATGTTGGACGATTCTGATAAGAATCGATTATGCATTAATAACTCGACTCCTGGTAAATACTATGGTTTACCAAAAATACATAAACCAGTCCTCTCGTTTCGACCCATCATATCTACGGTTAATACACCTATGTATGGTATTGCTTCTTTTTTGTCGAATATCCTCCAACAGGCTTTTCCACTTGGACACAATGTGAAAGATAGCTTTACGTTTGTGCAACAATTCAAGGATTTTCACCTACCTGAAGATCATATTCTCATTTCACTGGATGTAGCTTCTCTTTTTACTAATATTCCTTTATCTATGGTTATTAACATCATTAAAGAAAATTGGAATAAGATCAAGCCCTTTTGTAATATGTCTGAAGATATGTTCTTGACAACTGTCAATTTGGTTTTTAACAATACATACTTTGTTTTCCAAGAGAAGTTCTACTTACAGTTATTTGCAAGTCCAATGGGGTCACCTCTATCAACCATAATCGCTCAAATGATTATGGATAATTTACTGTCGAGTGTTCTACCTAGATTACCATATGAGATGTCTTTCTTGGTAAAGTATGTGGACGATATCATCTGTTCGTTGCCAGTCCAATATGTTGACCTAATGTTAACAGCATTTAATGATTTTAAAGATCACCTTCAGTCAATTTTTAATTTTTAATTTTTGACCCACATTTATTATGTGAATCGTGCAGTAATTTGTTTTCAATTTCCTTTAATATAATTGATCAATGTAAGTAGTTAGCGACAGGTTATGTATTTCTTGCTAATTTCGAATTTTTTGTTTCCATTTTAGCCTTTGAAAAAGGTGCGAAAAAATGTACCGAAACGTTAGGTGTTGATTAAATTTTCAATCAGTTTCTGTTGTTTGATTTGGACTACTTCCCATGATAATATGTACATGTATATTATGCTATAAGACTGACCAGTCCATTAATTATTAATGTACTGAAAAGGACGATCTAATTGCAGATCTTTTGGGCCCTGTGTTATGTTCTCACCACTTCATGGTAGCAGATTTGAAGAGATAAGTGGAAATACGACGTAGAATTTATAATCAATCAGTTTTTGCATTTTGGTGTCAATCGAATATGAGTTTTTTCAATTTTATACGAAGGAAATATGGATAAGAAGTGGCAGTTAAACTAAAAAGATGGGCTAATATTACATACAAATTGGCTAATTTGAATAATCGCATATATTTTTTAGAGAGGTGCAGACGCAGGAATTTGATACCAATGCACATTAGGGTGATGTATAGTAATGCATCCAGGAGCATCAATGTGTACGACCAGAGACGACTAACGAAGATTAACCAGCATTTATACAGGCCAGTAAGATTTATTTTAAATGTAGAAATTGAGGAAAGCCATGGCATATTGGTTCATTATAATGGGAACTTGCAATTTGTTACTAACTCTCTTAGAGGAGTGTTGCCTCATGCATTACTTAAATCTTTTGATCTGAGACAAGCTGCTAGATATGGTTTTTTACACCATTAAATTAAATCAACCAATAGAAACAAATTTAATAGATTGTTAGATGAACAGTTATACAATCCCAAACCGTATTTGGACAATTCTAAATGGGTTTCTAATATTAGTGGTGCGGTAGTGCCTGACTTTGTGTTGAACTTTCTTTCGTTGGGACCTAAGTTTAGTTTACAACCACAAACAAGAGACATTCGTTTGAGTAAATTAATCGGTCGGGTTGAATTTATTATCGATAACGATGCTTTGTCGCAGAGAAAAAAAGATGTGATTAGGGGTAAAATCTCTAATGTCATTTTGAACTATTCTAATAACCCCCGAAATAACCAACATTTCAATTTTTATAATGAACAGTTCTACAAAGTTAAAAAATACTTAGCTGACAATCCTGAAATTGTTGTCACTAAGGCTGACAAAGGTGCAGTTACTGTAATTATGAACAAGCACCAGTACATAGATAAGTCTCTGGATCTTTTATCAGATACTACTACTTATAAATTGTTACGTAGAGATCCTACATTCACTACTCAAAAAAAAGTGAACGAGCACATAAAGTTATTACATAAAAAGGGGATGTTGGACGATTCTGATAAGAATCGATTATGCATTAATAACTCGACTCCTGGTAAATACTATGGTTTACCAAAAATACATAAACCAGTCCTCTCGTTTCGATCCATCATATCTACGGTTAATACACCTACGTATGGTATTGCTTCTTTTTTGTCGAATATCCTCCAACAGGCTTTTCCACTTGGACACAATGTGAAAGATAGCTTTACGTTTGTGCAACAATTCAAGGATTTTCACCTACCTGAAGATCATATTCTCATTTCACTGTATGTAGCTTCTCTTTTTACTAATATTCCTTTATCTATGGTTATTAACATCATTAAAGAAAATTGGAATAAGAACAAGCCCTTTTGTAATATGTCTGAAGATATGTTCTTGACAACTGTCAATTTGGTTTTTAACAATACGTACTTTGTTTTCCAAGAGAAGTTCTACTTACAATTATTTGGAAGTCCAATGGGGTCACCTCTATCAACCATAATCGCTCAAATGATTATGGATAATTTACTGTCGAGTGTTCTACCTAGATTACCATATGAGATGTCTTTCTTGGTAAAGTATGTGGACGATATCATCTGTTCGTTGCCAGTCCAATATGTTGACCTAACGTTAAGAGCATTTCATGATTTTAATGATCACCTTCAGTTCACTTTTGAAATTGAAGTGGATGGGAAATTAACTTTCTTGGATGTGCTGGTCATCAGAGATAGTTCTAATCATTTATTATTTGATTGGTACACTAAACCAACTAACTCGGGCAGATATCTAAATTTCCACTCTAACCATTCTTTTCAAAATAAAGTAAACACGGTGAAGGCCGTACGATATCAAATGGAACATATATCAGACCCACAGTTCATGGAGAAAAATAAGGAATTATTGCTTAACACTTTAGTTAACAACGGATACCCAAAGGGAATGTTGCATAGATTGATATATGGCAACTTCTTAAAAGTAAACCTTTCAGAAACTGATATTACATACAAGAAGCTTCCGTTTATACAGATGTTATCTCCACTTTTAGTACAATTACTTAGACAACCTAAGATCGCCATTGTTTACGAATATAATTTTTCTATCCAGAATTTGTTTACCAAATTAAAGGATCGTACTCCGAAATTGTTAAATAGCAATGTTGTCTACAAGATCACGTGCAGTTGCAACAATAGTTACATTGGTCAGACTAGCCAGTGGCTAAAGAGTCGTTTAACCCAGCACAGGAGTGATTGCAAGATTAACTCCACTAAATGTGCATTGTCTGCTCATGTTGCGGCAACCAGTCATACACCACTTTTCGAGGACACCACCATTTTGGAGAACGAAACCAATTACAAAACTAAGCTTTTCATCGAGTCTTTTTATATTAATAGTGAAATTAATCCTATCAATAATAAGATTGATATTGATAGGGTGCATAACGTCTACTCTGCTTTATATAGTAATGACATTTTTAAACAACGCTAGGTATCTTCCTTCAGGTTATGTCATCAATGCCATTTTCGGAACGTGTCCTGTCACTCCTATAGAATTTGTCATTATCAACTTTGTCTTTACTTTTTAACCGCCATCGTGGCATGACATTGCCCTTCAGGCAATTTTTAATTTTTAATTTTTGACCCACATTTATTATGTGAATCGTGCAGTAATTTGTTTTCAATTTCCTTTAATATAATTGATCAATGTAAGTAGTTAGCGCCAGGTTATGCATTTCTTGCTAATTTCGAATTTTTTGTTTCCATTTTAGCATTTGAAAAAGGTGCGAAAAAATGTACCGAAACGTTAGGTGTTGATTAAATTTTCAATCAGTTTCTGTTGTTTGATTTGGACTATTTCCCATGATAATATGTACATGTACATTATACTATAAGACTGACCAGTCCATTAATTATTAATGTACTGAAAAGGACGATCTAATTGCAGATCTTTTGGGCCCTGTGTTATATTCTCACCACTTCATGGTAGCAGATTTGAAGAGATAAGTGGAAATACGACGTAGAATTTATAATCAATCAGTTTTTGCATTTTGGTGTCTATCGAATATGAGTTTTTTCAATTTTATACGAAGGACATATGGAGAAGAAGTGGCAGTTAAACTAAAAAGATGGGCTAATATTACATACAGATTGGCTAATTTAAATAATCGCATATATTTTTTAGAGAGGTGCAGACACAGGAATATAATGCCAAAGCACATTAGGGGGATGTATAGTAATGCATCCATGAGCATCAATGTGTATGACCAGAGACGACTAACGAGGATTAACCAGCATTTATACAGGTCAGCAAGATTTATTTTAAATGTAGAAATTGAGGAAAGCCATGGCATATTGGTTCATTATAATAGGAACTTGCAATTTGTTATTAACTCTCTTAGAGGAGTGTTGCCTCAAGCATTACTTAAATCTTTTGATCCGAGACAAGCTGCTAGATATGGTTTTTTACACCATAAAATTAAATCAACCAATAGAAACATATTTAATAGATTGTTAGATGAACAGTTATACAATCCCAAACCGTATTTGGACAATTCTAAATGGGTTTCTAATATTAGTGGTGCGATAGTGCCTGACTTTGTGTTGAACTTTCTTTCGTTGGGACCTAAGTTTAGTTTACAACCACAAACAAGAGACATTCGTTTGAGTAAATTAATCGGTCGGGTTGAATCTATTATCGATAACGATGCTTTGTCGCAGAGAAAAAAATATGTGATTAGGGGTAAAATCTCTAATGTCATTTTGAACTATTCTAATAACCCCCGAAATAACCAACATTTCAATTTTTATAATGAACAGTTCTACAAAGTTAAAAAATACTTAGCTGACCATCCTGAAATTGTTGTCACTAAGGCTGACAAAGGTGCAGTTACTGTGATTATGAACAAGCACCAGTACATAGATAAGTCTCTGGATCTTTTATCAGATACTACTACTTGTAAATTGTTACGTAGAGATCCTACATTCACTACTCAAAAAAAGGTGAATGAGCACATAAAGTTATTACATATAAAGGGGATGTTGGACGATTCTGAAAAGAATCGATTACGCATTAATAACTCGACTCCTGGTAAATACTATGGTTTACCAAAAATACATAAACCAGTCCTCTCCTTACGACCCATCATATCTACCGTTAATACACCTACGTATGGTATTGCTTCTTTTTTGTCGAATATCCTCCAACAGGCTTTTCCACTTGGCGGACACAATGTGAAAGATAGCTTTACGTTTGTGCAACAATTCAAGGATTTTCACCTACCTGAAGATCATATTCTCATTTCACTGTAGTAGCTTCTCTTTTTACTAATATTCCTTTATCTATGGTTATTAACATCATTAAAGAAAATTGGAATAATATCAAGCCCTTTTGTAATATGTCTGAAGATATGTTCTTGACAACTGTCAATTTGGTTTTTAACAATACGTACTTTGTTTTCCAAGAGTAGTTCTACTTACAGTTATTTGGAATTCCAATGAGGTCACCTCTATCACCCATAATCGCTCAAATGATTATGGATAATTTACTGTCGAGTGTTCTACCTAGATTACCATATGAGATGTCTTTCTTGGTAAAGTATGTGGACGATATCATCTGTTTGTTGCCAGTCCAATATGATGACCTAACGTTAACAGCATTTAATGATTTTAATGATCACTTTCAGTTCACTTTTGAAATTGAAGTGGATGGGAAATTACCTTTCTTGAATGTGCTGGTCATCAGAGATAGTTCTAATCATTTATTATTTGATTGGTACACTAAACCAACTAACTCGGGCAGATATCTAAATTTCCACTCTAACCATTCTTTTCAACATAAAGTAAACACGGTGAAGGCCCTACGATATCGAATAGAACATATATCAGACCCACAGTTCATGGATAAAAATAAGAAATTATTGATTAACACTTTAGTTAACAACGGATACCCAAAGGGAATGTTGCATAGATTGATATATGGCAACTTCTTAAAAGTAAACCTTTCAGAAACAGATATTACGTACAAGAAGCTTCCGTTTATACAGAAGTTATCTCCACTTTTAGTACGATTACTTAGACAACCTAAGCTCGCCATTGTTTACGAATACAATTTTTCTATACAGAATTTGTTTACCAAACTAAAGGATCGTACTCGAAATTGTTAAATAGCAATGTTGTCTACAAGATCACGTGCAGTTGCAACAATAGTTACATTGGTCAGACTAGTCAGTGGCTAAAGAGTCGTTTAACCCAGCACAGGAGTGATTGCAACATTAACTCCACTAAATGTGCATTGTCTGCTCATGTTGCGGCAACCAGTCATACACCACTTTTCGACGACACCACCATTTTGGAGAACGAAACCAATTACAAAACTAGGCTTTTCATCGAGTCTTTTTATTTTAATTGTGAAATTAATCCTATCAATAATAAGTTTAATATTGATACGGTGCATAACGTCTACTCTGCTTTATATAGTAATGACATTTTTAAACAACGTTAGGTATCTTCCTTCAGGTTATGTCATCAATGCCATTTTCCGAACGTGTCCTGTCACTCCTATAGAATTTGTCATTATCAACTTTGTCTTTACTTTTTAACCGCCATCGTGGCATGACATTGCCCTTTAGGCAATTTTTAATTTTTAATTTTTGACCCTCATTTATTATTTGAATCGTGCAGTAATTTGTTTTCAATTTCCTTTAATATAATTGATCAATGTAAGTAGTTAGCGACAGGTTATGTATTTCTTGCTAATTTCGAATTTTTTGTTTCCATTTTAGCCTTTGAAAAAGGTGCGAAAAAATGTACCGAAACGTTAGGTGTTGATTAAATTCTCAATCAGTTTCTGTTGTTTGATTTGGACTACTTCCCATGATAATATGTACATGTATATTATGCTATAAGACTGACCAGTCCATTAATTATTAGTGTACTGAAAAGGACGATCTAATTCCAGATCTTTTGGGCCTTGTGTTATGTTCTCACCACTTCATGGTAGCAGATTTGAAGAGATAAGTGGAAATACGACGTAGAATTTATAATCAATCAGTTTTTGCATTTTGGTGTCTATCGAATATGAGTTTTTTCAATTTTATACGAAGGACATATGAAGAAGAAGTGGCAGTTAAACTAAAAAGATGGGCTAATATTACATACATATTGGCTAATTTGAATATTCGCATATATTTTTTAGAGAGGTGCAGACGCAGGAATTTGATACCAAAGCACATTAGGGGGATGTATAGTAATGCATCCAGGAGCATCAATGTGTACGACCAGAGACGACTAACGAGGATTAACCAGCATTTATACAGGTCAGCTAGATTTATTTTAAATGTAGAAATTGAGGAAAGCCATGGCATATTGGTTCATTATAATAGGAATTTGCAATTTGTTATTAACTCTCTTAGAGGAGTGTTGCCTCATGCATTACTTAAATCTTTTGATCTGAGACAAGCTGCTAGATATGGTTTTTTACACCATAAAATTAAATCAACCAATAGAAACAAATTTAATAGATTGTTAGATGGACAGTTATACAATACCAAACCGTATTTGGACAATTCTAAATGGGTTTCTAATATTAGTGGTGCGGTAGTGCCTGACTTTGTGTTGAACTTTCTTTCGTTGGGACCTAAGTTTAGTTTACAACCACAAACAAGAGACATTCGTTTGGGTAAATTAATCGGTCGGGTTGAATCTATTATCGATAACGATGCTTTGTTGCAGAGAAAAAAGATGTGATTAGGGGTAAAATCTCTAATGTCATTTTGAACTATTCTAATAACCCCGAAATAACCAACATTTCAATTTTATAATGAACAGTTCTACAAAGTTAAAAATACTTAGCTGACCATCCTGAAATTGTTGTCACTAAGGCTGACAAAGGTGCAGTTACTGTGATTATGAACAAGCACCAGTACATAGATAAGTCTCTGGATCTTTTATCAGATACTACTACTTATAAACTGTTACGTAGAGATCACATTCACTACTCAAAAAAAGGTGAACGAGCACATAAAGTTATTACATAAAAAGGGGATGTTGGACGATTCTGAAAAGAATCGATTATGCATTAATAACTCGACTCCTGGTAAATACTATGGTTTACCAAAAATACATAAACCAGTCCTCTCGTTACGACCCATCATATCTACGGTTAATACACCTACGTATGGTATTGCTTCTTTTTTGTCGAATATCCTCCAACAGGCTTTTCCACTTGGTGGACACAATGTGAAAGATAGCTTTACGTTTGTGCAACAATTCAAGGATTTTCACCTACCTGAAGATCATATTCTCATTTCACTGGATGTAGCTTTTCTTTTTACTAATATTCCTTTATCTATGGTTATTAACATCATTAAAGAAAATTGGAATAAGATCAAGCCCTTTTGTAATATGTCTGAAGATATGTTCTTGACAACTGTCAATTTGGTTTTTAACAATACGTACTTTGTTTTCCAAGAGAAGTTTTACTTACAGTTATTTAGAACTTCAATGGGGTCACCTCTGTCACCCATAATCGCTCAAATGATTATGGATAATTTACTGTCGAGTGTTCTACCTAGATTACCATATGAGATGTTTTCCTTGGTAAAGTATGTGGACGATATCATCTGTTCGTTGCCAGTCTAATATGTTGACCTAACGTTAACAGCATTTAATGATTTTAATGATCACCTTCAGTTCACTTTTGAAATTGAAGTGGATGGGAAATTACCTTTCTTGGATGTGCTGGTCATCAGAGATGGTTCTAATCATTTATTATTTGATTGGTACACTAAACCAACTAACTCGGGCAGATATCTAAATTTCCACTCTAACCATTTTTTTCAACATAAAGTAAACACGGTGAAGGCCCTACGATATTGAATAGAACATATATCAGACCCACAGTTCATGGAGAAAAATAAGAAAGTATTGATTAACACTTTAGTTAACAACGGTTACCCAAAGGAAATGTTGCATAGATTGTTATATGGCAACTGCTTAAAAGTAAACCTTTCAGAAACTGATATTATGTACAAGAAGCTTCTGTTTATACAGAAGTTATCTCCACTTTTAGTACGATTACTTAGACAACCTAAGATCGCCATTGTTTACAAATATAATTTTTCTATCCAGAATTTGTTTACCAAATTAAAGGATCGTACTCCGAAATTGTTAGATAGCAATGTTGTCTACAAGATCACGTGCAGTTGCAACAATAGTTACATTGGTCAGACTAGCCAGTGGCTAAAGAGTCGTTTAACCCAGCACAGGAGTGATTG
The DNA here is from genome assembly GCA_036346225.1 of Platerodrilus igneus. Lineage (NCBI taxonomy): Eukaryota > Metazoa > Arthropoda > Insecta > Coleoptera > Lycidae > Platerodrilus > Platerodrilus igneus. The sequence goes on from JARFIW010000290.1 coordinate 82,021, forward strand.
CAAGATTAACTCTACTAAATGTGCATTGTCTGCTCATGTTGCGGCAACCAGTCATACACCACTTTTCGAGGACACCACCATTTTGGAGAACGAAACCAATTACGAAACTAGGCTTTTCATCGAGTCTTTTTATATTAATAGTGAAATTAATCCTATCAATAATAAGATTGATATTGATAGGGTGCATAACGTCTACTCTGCTTTATATAGTAATGACATTTTTAAACAACGTTAGGTATCTTCCTTCAGGTTATGTAATCAATGCCATTTTCGGAACGTGTCTTGTCACTCCTATAGAATTTGTCATTATCAACATTGCCCTTCAGGCAATTTTTAATTTTTAATTTTTGACCTACATTTATTATGTGAATCGTGCAGTAATTTGTTTTCAATTTCCTTTAATATAATTGATCAATGTAAGTAGTTAGCGACAGGTTATGTATTTCTTGCTAATTTCGAATTTCTTTTTCCATTTTAGCCTTTGAAAGAGGTGCGAAAAAATGTACCGAAACGTTAGGTGTTGATTAAATTTTCAATCAGTTTCTGTTGTTTGATTTGGACTACTTCCCATGATAATATGTACATGTATATTATGCTATAAGACTGACCAGTCCATTAATTATTAATGTACTGGATAGGACGATCTAATTGCAGATCTTTTGGGCCCTGTGTTATGTTCTCACCACTTCATGGTAGCAGATTTGAAGAGATAAGTGGAAATACGACGTAGAATTTATAATCAATCAGTTTTTGCATTTTGGTGTCAATCGAATATGAGTTTTTTCAATTTTATAGGAAGGAAATATGGATAAGAAGTGGCAGTTAAACTAAAAAGATGGGCTAATATTACATACAAATTGGCTAATTTGAATAATCGCATATATTTTTTAGAGAGGTGCAGACGCAGGAATTTGATACCAAAGCACATTAGGGGGATGTATAGTAATGCATCCAGGAGCATCAATGTGTACGACCAGAGACGACTAACGAAGATTAACCAGCATTTATACAGGTCAGTAAGATTTATTTTAAATGTAGAAATTGAGGAAAGCCATGGCATATTGGTTCATTATAATGGGAACTTGCAATTTGTTACTAACTCTCTTAGAGGAGTGTTGCCTCATGCATTACTTAAATCTTTTGATCTGAGACAAGCTGCTAGATATGGTTTTTTACACCATAAAATTAAATCAACCAATAGAAACAAATTTAATAGATTGTTAGATGAACAGTTATACAATCCCAAACCGTATTTGGACAATTCTAAATGGGTTTCTAATATTAGTGGTGCGATAGTGCCTGACTTTGTGTTGAACTTTCTTTCGTTGGGACCTAAGTTTAGTTTACAACCACAAACAAGAGACATTCGTTTGAGTAAATTAATCGGTCGGGTTGAATCTATTATCGATAACGATGCTTTGTTGCAGAGAAAAAAGATGTGATTAGGGGTAAAATCTCTAATGTCATTTTGAACTATTCTAATAACCCCCGAAATAACCAACATTTCAATTTTTATAATGAACAGTTCTACAAAGTTAAAAAATACTTAGCTGACCATCCTGAAATTGTTGTCACTAAGGCTGACAAAGGTGCAGTTACTGTGATTATGAACAAGCACCAGTACATAGATAAGTCTCTGGATCTTTTATCAGATACTACTACTTATAAATTGTTACGTAGAGATCCTACATTCACTACTCAAAAAAAAGTGAACAAGCACATAAAGTTATTACATAAAAAGGGGATGTTGGACGATTCTGATAAGAATCGATTATGCATTAATAACTCGACTCCTGGTAAATACTATGGTTTACCAAAAATACATAAACCAGTCCTCTCGTTTCGATCCATCATATCTACGGTTAATACACCTACGTATGGTATTGCTTCTTTTTTGTCGAATATCCTCCAACAGGCTTTTCCACTTGGACACAATGTGAAAGATAGCTTTACGTTTGTGCAACAATTCAAGTATTTTCACCTACCTGAAGATCATATTCTTATTTCACTGTAGTAGCTTCTCTTTTTACTAGTATTCCTTTATCTATGGTTATTGACATCATTAAAGAAAATTGGAATAAGATCAAGCCCTTTTGTAATATGTCTGAAGATATGTTCTTGACAACTGTCAATTTGGTTTTTAACAATACGTACTTTGTTTTCCAAGAGAAGTTCTACTTACAATTATTTGGAAGTCCAATGGGGTCACCTCTATCAACCATAATCGCTCAAATGATTATGGATAATTTACTGTCGAGTGTTCTACCTAGATTACCATATGAGATGTCTTTCTTGGTAAAGTATGTGGACGATATCATCTGTTCGTTGCCAGTCCAATATGTTGACCTAACGTTAACAGCATTTAATGATTTTAATGATCACCTTCAGATCACTTTTGAAATTGAAGTGGATGGGAAATTACCTTTCTTGGATGTGCTGGTCATCAGAGATAGTTCTAATCATTTATTATTTGATTGGTACACTAAACCAACTAACTCGTGCAGATATCTAAATTTCCACTCTAACCATTCTTTTCAACATAAAGTAAACACGGTGAAGGCCCTACGATATCGAATAGAACATATATCAGACCCACAGTTCATGGAGAAAAATAAGGAATTATTGCTTAACACTTTAGTTAACAACGGATACCCAAAGGGAATGTTGCATAGATTAATATATGGCAACTTCTTAAAAGTAAACCTTTCAGAAACTGATATTACATACAAGAAGCTTCCGTTTATACAGATGTTATCTCCACTTTTAGTACAATTACTTAGACAACCTAAGATCGCCATTGTTTACGAATATAATTTTTCTATCCAGAATTTGTTTACCAAATTAAAGGATCGTACTCCGAAATTGTTAAATAGCAATGTTGTCTACAAGATCACGTGCAGTTGCAACAATAGTTACATTGGTCAGACTAGCCAGTGGCTAAAGAGTCGTTTAACCCAGCACAGGAGTGATTGCAAGATTAACTCCACTAAATGTGCATTGTCTGCTCATGTTGCGGCAACCAGTCATACACCACTTTTCGAGGACACCACCATTTTGGAGAACGAAACCAATTACAAAACTAGGCTTTTCATCGAGTCTTTTTATATTAATAGTGAAATTAATCCTATCAATAATAAGATTGATATCATGTTGATAATTTAGTTGAGATCAAGTTGGATAATGTAGACCCTTGGTATGTGTCTCTTCGAGAAAAGATTTTATCTTCACCTGATGATTACCCACAATGGAAAGTGGAAGATAATCTTGTATTTAAATTTCTTTCTTCAAATTTACCACTCTCATCGATTGTAAGGGAATGGAAATATTTAGTTCCTAGATCACAAAAGGAAGAGGTTATTCGGATAAATCATGACCCTTCAGTGGCCGGACATTTTGGTTTTTTTAAAACATTGGCACGCGAACAAGAGAATTTTTATTGGCCAAAAATGCGTATTGATGTGATGAAATTTTGCAAAAAGTGCTTAACGTGTGGTGCACAGAAAGCGTCGAATAGAGGACCCCTTGGGTTAATGAGAAAGGAAAAAGAGGTGAAGTTCCCCTTTCAGATTATTGCTATAGACCTCATGGGCCCATTTCCACGGTCCAAGGTTGGACACAAATGGTTATTAGTTATTGGTGATTGGTTCTCAAAATTTACATTAATGTTTCCTTTACGTAGTGCAAAAGCGCATTTAATAGAACGTGTACTGGAGGAAAAAGCTTTTTAGTCTTTGTTGTCCCCAATTTCGTTATTTGTGATAATGGTTCACAATTTAGTGGAAGAAATTTCAAGGCAGTATGCAAAAAATATGATGTTCAAAAAATTTGGTTTAATGCAGTTTACTCTCCCCAATGTAATTTTGTGGAAAGAATAAATCGAACTGTCGGAACAGCTATACGGTCATATATTAAAGAACATGATACTTGGGATATTGAGTTACCCCAAATTCAGTATGCGATTAATTCTGCAAAACATCATGCCACTGGTTATTCGCCAAATTTCTTAGTTTTGGTAGACATGTTCCCGTGTCTGGAAGATTTTATGGTCTTGATGTGGAACCCACAGATGATTTAGATATTATTTCTGGTGATAGACCTTCGTATGTGTTAGATCATCAAGGACTATTTGATATTTTTATAGACGTACAGAAAAGGTTACATTTAGCTTACATGCAGTCCAGTAATTCATATAATTTAAGGAGACGCAACATTTCTTTCGAAGTAGGTGATAAAGTTTGGAGGTCAAATAAAGTTCTTTCGAAAGCAAGTGATAAGTTTACTGATAAGCTTGCGCCAAAATACGTTTTGTGTATCGTTAGAAAGAAGATTTCTAATTTGATTTATGAATTGAATAATGAAGATAGTTCAAAGGCTGGCAGATGGCATGTTAAGGACTTAAAACCGTATTCAGAGTTCAGTAATGATATTGAAAGAGATGATGTTTCTGAACGTTAATTAGTAGTGTCGAAATGTTTAATGGTTAATAGTAGGAATTATTTCTGTGATATCTTTTTGGTAAAGAATTTATTTATTGTATTAGAATACTGTTTGGAAATCTAAAATTTAGATGTAAGATATGAAGTTAAAAAGGGATAAAGAAATTTTGTTGTACAATAAGCTTAATATTAGGTTGCTCTGAAACTGTTGGTTGCAAATTGTTTGTTTAATTTGAGATGTTGTAAGTTGCATGTTACCCTAAAGGTCAAACGTTAGTAGAAGATGTTTATATTTTTGGTGATCAACTTTTGATAAGTTTTGTATATAATTAGTTGAAAATTTCTTTTGGATTAATGTATGTATGGTCATATTAATCTATGGTGAGTTAGGTATGAAATAATTCACTTAATTCATTTAGTTTGTTTAACGCGTTGTATATAGTGTTTATATTAGTCCAAAACTTAGCTCCTCAAAAATTTCCGTGGAGAACAATTGTTTCTGGAAAGTAATTTTTTTAGTCAAGAGGACAACCGAGATTAATGGTAGCTCTTGAGATTGTATTGGAAGTCAAATAATTTGAGTCCAAGTTAGATATTGGTAAGAGACCAATATCGTTAGTAACTAAAATAGTTATGTCTATTATGAATATTGTGTGAGTTAGCAATGTTCTATTTTATTATGAATATTGTGTGAGTTGGCAATGTTCTATTTTGTTCATTCATGCGTGAGTGAAACTTTTTGAAGAGTAAGACGTGGTGACGTTTTGCTTGTCTCTTCATAGGTAGAGATATTTCTACATTTTTGTTAGCATATGCTGCGGTAGAATGTTAAACATTCATGATTTGGAAATATGTTCGTTATTTTGGAAATATGTTCTTTGTGGATCCCGATAATATTAGGAATCCTTTCTTTTTGTAAGTATGTAAATTATGGTTAGTTGAGTAAGAGTATGTTTGTCATGATAGTTAAATCTTTGTTAATGAATTATAATACGGCAGTATTTTATGTTTAGTTTCTTAAATTCTCTGTGTGTAAAGTGAGTGATAATTAACCCCGAATATGTATTAGCTGATATTGTAACATTACCGATTATGACTTCCCGAATTTGTCCAATTTTTGGCGTGTAGTACGCGTAGTTACTGGTCACTCATGTACATACATGCAGTATCTTTGTTGATTCAGAGAGTTATTTTTTGTTTTGGTATGTAGTAATTAATAGTAAATTGTAAATACTAATAATAAAAAAAAAAAATACTTCACACTTATTCTGAAATATTTCCTCGAATTTTTTCTCTTAGTAAGAGGCTGTGCAACGATTTTATTTTCCATCATTATGTCTACAGATATTTAATCTATTTATTTAATAAGAACCAACGTAATGCATAATAATGCTACACAAACTAAAAAATACATATCAAATATTGTCGAATACAATAATAACTTTTAATTCGAAAGTGTATAAATTTAAATTATGTGGTGACAAAAGATACTTTTCTATTAGTGTCATTCTTAGAGCTCCCTCTGTTAGACGATTGTAGCGTTGGGCTTGTTGTCAGGTGGTAACCCGCGTGATATGATCACTTCCAATACAGCTGTCGTCAGAAGAGGTCAATTGTTTCTTGAACGCAAGGACGATGACGTTTATTGAATCCACGTGTTGGAAGCACGTAAAATTTAAATTGTTTTCTTGAAGGGCCTTTGGTTAACAGTAAGTAGTACTGCTTTTGTAATCTTACTAAATAAAGATTTTTCAGTGCAACTTTGAAATAATATGCAACTTTGAAATAATATGCAACTTTTAGTTAACAAAACTTTTGTTTAACGTAAAATTTTAAATAACATGCAAATTTTAGTTAGCATGTAGTTTTATTTAACATGCAACGTAATTTTAATTAACATGTGTTACGTTAATCGGGGCAGCCGCGTTGGGCGCCAAATTTATGCTACGTTGGCTCGTAGCCGTGCGTAACACAAAGAAAATCAAAGAAGTGACCGGGCTCAATCGGAGATTAGGGGGGGTTGTAAAAAGCAGACCAACATATAATGTACGCGGCTGTAAGGAATTAGTAACAATACCTGCAATAAAAAAAATTAGTCCTGCAAACCTGAAATAAAGAAAAAGCATAGCATGCTGATCGAGCATAGATTGTTCAGTACTATGTAGAATGTAAAAAAAAACTGTTTGGATAATCTATATAATATAACAACGGTAAAAGCAATACAAAAAAATTTTAGTACAAAGTGAGGTAATATTGGGGAGTAGCAGAAACGTTTCCTCACACACCAATTAAACATAAATCAGACAAAATGTTAACAAAAGATAAATAGGTAAGACACAATTGATATGAGTAATCCAGTAGTATTGATTTTTTTTTGTTTTTTTTTGTTTCTTAATAGCAGGCAATTCGAATGTATAAGGTATCAGAACGACAAAGATATGGCAAAACAAACGGATAGATATTTAAAGTAATTACAAGTAGGAAATAGTTCAACTTACAAAAAGGTCCTTCAGTAACGCTTCCTTGCAATTGAAGTGTGGGATTCACGATGTCCGGCACTAACGAAGCACTTCACCCTTGACTGTGAGGACGTTGATGGAACTTATCACACGTAACCCTAATCACACCTACGTATTTCACTGGGGTTAGCAGCAGACCTTATCACACGACGGAACTATGTAGCATTGATAAATTTCTTGTTAATTCTATTTCCTGAGACAATAATTTCGAAATATTTTGTAGCACTAGTTTAATTTCAACTGGGACCAAATGTATATTATTTTCATACACATCCAAAAAGCAGTGAGAAACTTCAACCAATACCTTTGTAAACCGGTAATCTGTTATATTTCGCAAATAACGAAATTTGCGCAAGCAATGATCTATTTTAGATTCTTTGGGGTTAGAAAATTCAGAAACTACAGTATCAACTGTATTTGGATAATCCAAAGTATACACTACTCTGATAAAAAAAAAGGGAAACTAGATCGCACACACAGTTTAAATATCAACAGACGAAGCACCAACAAAAAAACCCAATGAGTAAAGCACGTGAATCACTAAAGTAAATCCGTTAAATGTTCCGTAAAACACGCGTGCAGGTCGAGTTTAACAAGTTCTACCACTTTTATTTCCAACAGAAACTCAACAACAAAAAATTAGTAATATCTTATATCTTTACGCCCCCATGCGTAGATTGTTGTACTATTAGAAATGATGTACCTTTTGTCATCTTCCCTCGATAAACTAATTTTATTAATAAGCTGCGTATGCAAATCGTATTCTTTTACTCCGGATACATAAGCAGGTAAGTTCTCGATACCATCCAAATAATGAATTGGATGCTTGGTGACAACATCCGCTTCTTTTGTGTACGCCCAGACACATCCCAGCCCATGAGCACCCCTGCGCATGCACACCCCTGCCCATGCGCGCCCCTGCGCGTGCGCACCCCTGCCCATGCGCACCCCTCTCTGTGCGACTGCTATTTCGGGGTAACGTCACAGTCTTTTGTAAATAAAGAGCAATGTAATACTATTCTAAAATTTTTATTCTGACATTATACATAACAAAATTTAAAAAATGTAATGCCAAGCATGGAGTCATTTAAACTTAATTTTAATACAAAGTTATACACAGAAGACAATCCTTTCTTTATGTTTGTTTGGAGTGGCTTTAATTTTATCTAATTTTATTCGCAGCTTAAAATTTAAATTGATACCCAAGTCCTCTATCTCCTTTTCTAACCAATAGTTTGATACATAGAGACCGTCTAGGTTTTCGAATTGTAAAATGTACCAAAGTTTGCCTCTATATTTAAAGTCTTTGATTCCGCCGACAACCAGATCCATTCCTTCGTGTAATTCTTGCAGCTTGTGACAATCTTTTAATCGCAGCTTTCCCACTATATCCTGCATACGTATCTTGTTAGCTTGATCGACTTCTTCTTGTCGGTATTGGAGGAAATCCTTATTCTCCCACAGACTGTTGCGTAGTTGCATGTCCACCACTTTTGGGAATATATGGTTGTTATAGGTTGTAAGACCCTCGGTTTTAAATGATCCAAAAGGTTCTTTACTAGGCAAATATACAATGTTTAACGGACCCCCTTTGCGTGTGGTGTACGCAAAGGTTACGAAACCCGCATTCCTTAGTTCGTTTTTGTTATCTGCCATTTTGATAAATACGTTTTTAGAATAACCTTTTAAAAAATATACGGATTTAGTACCATCCTTTTCCGCAAGGACGCCTACATAACTAAAAGAGTCTTTTTTACTAACCACAAATGCATACAACTTGTAGAAACCAGATGTATCTAAGTCAGTCCATCGGCACATAAAATAATCTTTTAATTCTTCCCCATTTTCTCTAATAAGATGTTCTTTGTCTAACACATCTTTGTATTTATCGCGTATTGCCGCAGTGTTTTCCATGTAGTCCAATTTACGCCTTTTTGCATCCATTTCCTATAATTCCAGTTGCCTTTTCCTTCCACTTACAGCGTATGGTATACATAATGGGGCAATTTTCTTTAGCGTAAACGGATAGAGTTTACTACCAATATTTACGCGTTGTCGTACAACCTCTGGACGAATGTTAGGCGTATCTATCAATCCCAATTCCGAAATTACTATTTCTTTTGGAATTGTAGAATATGGTGTTGCAGATTGTGTAAAATATGTACTACCTGCTTTAATGTAGCACTTGTGTAAGATTTTTATTTTATCTTGGCTATCTTCCTCTACTATCTCCAAATAATTTACAGGTAAATAGTTAAAACTAAAAGCCGAAAGCACATACTTTATCAATTTTTCATTTTCCTCTGGTTTTTTGGACGACTTAATTTGCAAGCCCGTCAATTTCTTTGTATTGCCATTCCCCCAATACACGTACTGTAGCAGGTTATTATACACTAAACAGCAGCTATTTTGTAGCTTGTCCGATAGCTTACTCCACATTTTGACAAGTGGTACCGAGTACATTGGCGCCTTTAGAAAGTATAACTTACTATCTTCCGATAAGGTTAAACAGTCTTTTAAGGAATTATACACCCGTTCCGCACTGACATAGCTTCCAATTGCACAGTTGTATATTGTCGCTTCCAATCGTGTAATACCATGTTCTTTGGCCAAAGTAGACGCAAATGTTTCCCTTAAACGTACATCCGGACAACGTAAAAAATCTACTATATGATTACCAAGTTGTTTATTAACACCAGGACTTGTTATCTGACACACAAATTTGTTGTATATCTTAATTCTTGCATTGGCTGACTATTGTTATATTTTTTTTTCTTAATTGTTAATTTGCAATTGTCTGAACATGAATCACAACTAGAAACAGCTTAAATAATATTTTGTATTGAATAGATGCTAGTATGTATTTATTCTTTGTTAATGCATAGTTATGTAAGTTCTGATTAATACAGATTTATTTTCAATTTTCTACGTTTTTTACTGTTTTTATTACCACTGAAAATTGAGTTTAAAATTTTTAGAGCAATCGTTTCTCTTTGTCATAATGGAAATTAAAGCCTACTACGACCAAAACATAATTATGTGATTTTTAGTGTTTTGATTCAATCAAACATAGCCATATTATACCTCTTTGGAAAGGGTTTTGTCAGCATTTCAAAATGTAAAATCCAATATGGCGGCTATTTAAAATAAAAGTTGAACATCGTCACGCAAAATCTAGATGCCCTAGACAAAACCTAAGTTGAAAATGTGAAGCGCAATGGGGAATTACCATGATGTACCAAATTTGAACATTCTATTTCAATTAGTAGACTAACTACGAGCAAATAAAGAAATCGTCAATTTTGTGTTTTTTGCCTCTATCTAGTAACCTATGAAAAAATTTTGAAATTTGAAAACCGATCTGAGATACCCTCATGATTATGCAACTTTTGTCCCATTTAACCAAGATCGTATCTCCTACAGTTTCCAAGATCCCCATGTACTGCATTTTATACTGTACACACTGTATATATATATATATATATATATATATATATATATACACTCCTAACTGCAGAATTCGTACATGCGAAATTCTAGACTATGAGATTCGAACCACGGATTTCGGAACGAAAATCAGTGTTTTTCTGGCGAAACACATCGAGCACATGCCAATGGCGAATTATTATCCGGTACTTGAATTCCGTTTATTTTCTGCTGTATATATCGTAAAGGGTATAGCCTTTTTATTTATATTAAGGGATTTTTCTTATTAGTTTTTTTAAGTCCTTAACATGCCATCTGCCAGCCTTTGAACTATCTTCATTATTCAATTCATAAATCAAATTAGAAATCTTCTTTCTAACGATACACAAAACGTATTTTGGCGCAAGCTTATCAGTAAACTTATCACTTGCTTTCGAAAGAACTTTATTTGACCTCCAAACTTTATCACCTACTTCGAAAGAAATGTTGCGTCTCCTTAAATTATATGAATTACTGGACTGCATGTAAGCTAAATGTAACCTTTTCTGTACGTCTATAAAAATATCAAATAGTCCTTGATGATCTAACACATACGAAGGTCTATCACCAGAAATAATATCTAAATCATCTGTGGGTTCCACATCAAGACCATAAAATCTTCCAGACACGGGAACATGTCTACCAAAAACTAAGAAATTTGGCGAATAACCAGTGGCATGATGTTTTGCAGAATTAATCGCATACTGAATTTGGGGTAACTCAATATCCCAAGTATCATGTTCTTTAATATATGACCGTATAGCTGTTCCGACAGTTCGATTTATTCTTTCCACAAAATTACATTGGGGAGAGTAAACTGCATTAAACCAAATTTTTTGAACATCATATTTTTTGCATACTGCCTTGAAATTTCTTCCACTAAATTGTGAACCATTATCACAAATAACGAAATTGGGGACAACAAAGACTAAAAGCTTTTCCTCCAGTACACGTTCTATTAAATGCGCTTTTGCACTACGTAAAGGAAACATTAATGTAAATTTTGAGAACCAATCACCAATAACTAATAACCATTTGTGTCCAACCTTGGACCGTGGAAATGGGCCCATGAGGTCTATAGCAATAATCTGAAAGGGGAACTTCACCTCTTTTTCCTTTCTCATTAACCCAAGGGGTCCTCTATTCGACGCTTTCTGTGCACCACACGTTAAGCACTTTTTGCAAAATTTCATCACATCAATACGCATTTTTGGCCAATAAAAATTCTCTTGTTCGCGTGCCAATGTTTTAAAAAAACCAAAATGTCCGGCCACTGAAGGGTCATGATTTATCCGAATAACCTCTTCCTTTTGTGATCTAGGAACTAAATATTTCCATTCCCTTACAATCGATGAGAGTGGTAAATTTGAAGAATGAAATTTAAATACAAGATTATCTTCCACTTTCCATTGTGGGTAATCATCAGGTGAAGATAAAATCTTTTCTCGAAGAGACACATACCAAGGGTCTACATTATCCAACTTGATCTCAACTAAATTATCAACATGATTTACGGCTGGGACTGCACGGCTAAGACAATCTGGAACTACGTTAAACTTTCCTTTTCTTTTAAATTCGCAGACAATGACAATTTTAAACATAATAAATTTATACTTTAGATTACTTTCACCCTTCCATTGAGGAAAACAATAAATCAATGTTCTAGTACACTCTTACACTACTCATAATCAAACTGTGAAGACAGACAAAAGTACTTCACAACGCATAAACTTGCTAGAGTGACAAACTCCTCTGTGAGTCTTACCTAGACTTATAACCAAAAAATTCTAACCTCATCACCAACCTCAAAAATAGTGATGCCAAAATTGCTAGAGCGACAACTTACCTCGAGTCTCGTTTAGACTAATGTAATGCTGAGCGACCGACTTTTCCTAAGTCTCGTCTAGACTAATATACTGCTATCCGACCAACCACGACGACAAGTTTCGCTTAGACTTACAACCAATTTAACATACTGCGTTGCAATGCGGATATAAATAAATCAAAAATTGCTATTAAAATAAATCATATCAAAACAAAACGTGCCTATGCACAAGAGCAATCCTGAAACGGTTTACCGACAGTAAAAACCAGTGTACCAAATTATAAACATCTATTATTTCAACTATAAAAAAATTAATCAAATAACTATTGTAACTAATACAAATGGAAGATGAACCTAAATACAAATCACTATTATCAACTACACTGTGAATTACTATTCACTGAAATACTACAAGCTGCGACTAAAAGAACAATAATATTCCTATCGAACAACTTTACCATGTAAGGAAGCTTCTTCTAACTTCTTGCACAACTTGATTAACGTTGACATATTATCAATAAACGAATAACCAAAGAACTCCAATTTGTTAAAGAACTTCTAACACAACGATACCATTCTAAACCGTTACCTGTGAATAATTCTACAGAAGCATTAAATAAATTTTCTTCAGATACTTTACGCGAGTGTGCTAACTCAGCTAATCTATCCAAAATTGATGAACCTGTCTTGGATCTCCAGAAAATTTTACTGACCACGAACCAATTGGAATAGGGGGTACTAAATATGAAACAGTGTGAATAGGAGCACTGACAACAGCTGGAATGGTTTCTCTCATAGAAAATTCACCATATCCGCTTACATCTTCATTCTTCTTAAGTTTTTCATGTAACTCTGCCTCCATGGCAAGGATAGTTGCTAACGATTCATTTTTAAATAAAGTAACCTCATCTGAATTATCTAAAGAGATTTTCATTCTCCTAACTCGACCATCAAGATGTATTAATCTCGACTGTATCCTCTTAAATGTAGGGTCTGCTAACTCACCTTAAAGTTCTAATGAAACATTTTTTACTGATTCTATCGATAGCTCAATCTCATCACGTTCATCTGAAAATTCTACGACATATGCGGAAGGATTAATTAAACGACCAGGTACTGCTGTTTCTTTAGCTAATAATCTGCCTAACATTTTTCTCTTATCCTGCATCGGTCTGCTGCTAATAACTCCTCGGATTCTCAATTCGTAATTCAATTCATCTTTATGCAAATAAACTACTTGATAGGTCTCAGCCATCATGAAATAGACTAGCTAACTAACTACAAATTAAACTCAATTAAACAATCTGCACTAAAACTTTAGTCGAACAACATCAATAGACTAAATTAATCTTAGGGTAAATGATTTACGAATCAACAAGTGTAAACATGCAAAATCAATCGAAGCCTGCACGTTATGTGCTTATACAATTGGTACAGCAATCGAGGCCTATACGTTGGGCGCTATTTATTGCCTTTTTATTTATATTAAGGGATTTTTCCTATTAGTTTTTTGCTATGTGACCAGCTGAAGGCACAAGAAAGTTTTACGAGGATTTCCAGTAAGTGTATAGAGCCCACGGCAAGTTGCGGTGGAAAATGGCTCGTAGATGAGGAAACCTCAAAAGGCTAAGCGGTTAGTCGAAGTATTTGCTCTGGGTAGAACATGAGCTGTGGGTCGGGGTTGGACTGCTACCAAAAATGTAAAGAATATGGCGCCACCGAATTTTTCTATACGAAGAAGACCTTACTTAAGTCCCTTGTAGAAGGCGAATGCGGAAACCTTTATTCAATTACCGCTATACAACTTATTACTGCAACACAATCCCTAAAGTTTCTTACCTTATGGCTCAACTTTGACCTTTATAGATGCACTGCTACACCTGTGAACAGATTAAACAAAGATAGCACTGTTTGTGCATTTATACCCAAAATTTAAAAATTAATTCGAATCAACCTTCATTCATTCCAATTAAAAAGAATAGTCTTGACCAAAATAAAAATCTATTCCTTCAGTATTTAGCATGTTATTTACAAGACATCTTTTTTCTTTAATATAAGTTTGATTAATTTAAATTCCTGAAAAATATGTACATAAGTACTTGATAGTATAAGTACTTCACACCGTTAAAACATGGTAATTTCTATTAGAAATGTCTAGCAAAATTTATTTAAAAATGAGTGAGCATGAGTTTACTTTCTGAATAATTAACTATATGTAACAATTTCGGTTGGTTTGAGAAGCACTACTTTAACCTCACAAAAATATTCCACTCAGCTATTAGTGAAATATAAAACGTATAAATTTAATTTCTAATGATTCGAGTAAATCATGTTTCAAATAATTAAATCAATTTTCATAAAATATAGAATTTAACTTTCCTTATCTCATAATGACATCTTCCGTAAATTCAATGTATTAATAAAAAGATTTAAAATGAAAATTTACAGGTTCCTGTTGCTTAATATGAAAAATATATAGTCTGTCATTCACCTAACTTGAAGTTCAGATCACGTGATTAAACAAAAAATTATTTGTCTGCTATATCCATGCTACAGCTGACAAATGAAAGCAAATTTACATACCAGATGTTCATCCGATGGAAAAATACCTGCTAGGCATCTTGCTTCAGCATTTAAATACAGGAAATCTCCAATTCGATACAACCAAATTTGCTGCTTATTGAAGTTCCAAACCATATCACAGCGTCCATATTAACTAATTGATGCACGCCAAATCCACATTCGTACAAAGGTTAAACTTTACTAAATACTGATAAATTTCCTTTCTTGTCCAAATAAATTATTTATACTTCTTAAATTTTTCTAAATTTTCCTACGTTGCATGTTAATTAAAATTACGTTGCATGTTAAATAAACTACATGCTAACTAAAATTTGCATGGTATTTAAAATTTTACGTTAAACAAAAGTTCTGTTAACTAAAAGTTGCATATTATTTCAAAGTTGCACTGAAAAATCTTTATTTAGTAAGATTACAAAAGCAGTACTACTTACTGTTAACCAAAGGCCCTTCAAGAAAACAATTTAAATTTTACGTGCTTTCAACACGTGGATTCAATAAACGTCATCGTCCTTGCGTTCAAGGAACAATTGACCTCTTCTGACGACAGCTGTATTGGAAGTGATCATATCACGCGGGTTACCACCTGACAACAAGCCCAACGCTACAATCGTCTAACAGAGGGAGCTCTAAGAATGACACTAATAGGAAAGTATCTTTTGTCACCGCATAGTTTAAATTTATACACTTCCGAATTAAAAGTTATTATTGTATTCGACAATATTTAATATGTATTTTTTAGATTGTGTAGCATTATTATGCATTACGTTGGTTCTTATTAAATAAATAGATTAAATATCTGTAGACATAATGATGGAAAATAAAATCGTTACAAGGGTTTACAAGTTTTCTACCAGTTGGCGCGTTATTTGGTTTTGTATATATTAATAATGATACTTGGCGTTCAGTATGAGATCCGAATACCGACAAAGTCGCATGGATCTGCCTTGGTTGAAGTTATACAGTTGTTAGCCTTTATATATGTTTGAGTTCACAACGGTAGCTTGTGAATTAATTTTTAAGTAAAGCTCAAAGCTATTCAATTTATGACACGATATCTTCTGATTTGAAAAACACGTATTTTAACAAAAGGGTTGTTCGTTGAAGTTGAGGTATTTTTAAATTTAAAACTTATATGTTATTTGTGGGTAAACACTGTATTCAGTTACTTAAAGAAACAGTATCCATCCACAGCTTCTCTCAAAAATAACATGTGTTTTCCATTCCGTATTAAATTTAAAACGTAGAGGTATAAATTATAGACCTCAGCAGTTACATAGAAAACAGCTTAATTTTAAAATAAAGGAACTAACGCCGACTCCTATCTATAAGGACGTAAAAGGTTATAGATGGATTATAGATATGACAGATAGGGCAAACAATACCGCTAAAGCTTAAATAGAATGTGAATTTTTTACTACGTTCGCAGGTAATCATAAAAGTGACTGTTTCTCACTAGATATCTTATGAAAAGGAATGTTTATTTAAGTGATAGTTTATATTAATTTTGTGTATAATTGTAACAGTCTGTCAACCTAAACGGAACATAGAGGTCAATATTTTTGCGATTATTATAATTATGAAAACAGCTTTATTATTTATAAATCGCTGACTTGCTGCTTGCATCAATACCACCCGCCTTTAAAAATTCAACCGAGTACTCACCTAATCCCATTTTGTAAAACAACAAAATGCCCAAAAACTATTTGTTGATGCTCTCCTCGTTAAAAAACAAAAAAATCCGTGGGAGCTCTAACTTTTAAATTTCAGTTTTTAAATAACGAAATTGGTTATAAATAATTCTTCGTTATTGCTTTTTAATGCGTCAAAGACTATCATTAGTGTTCACACGTTTTCTGAAAAAATAAAAAATTAAAGCGTTCTAATTTTCGAAAACCCAAAAAAAAAATTTTGAAGTAGGTATACATTTCTGCATCCACCTTGTATAGTAGTGTTATTTTATTTATTTGAGAATCTTTTGTATAAGTAAAATAAATAAGTCAAACGCATTTAGTCAGTATTTTAATTATCGTTAATGTATAGAATAAACACACCTAACAAAGTTCAAATAGATTGATTTACGTTTTTAAATGTCGAATGTAATTCTATCGTGTCTTCTGTTTACGCCCTAATTATGCGCAAGCTAAGAGCTCTGCAACAGGTTACTTAGAACCTTAGCGGACATTTGCTGATAGAACTTTGTACTATAAAGGTGAGGAAAGCTTTAAATGTCGGCGATCTTCGCTCGCACTTTATTTACATTAGCTATCAACACGTGCCTTGATCTAGTAGGATTCAACAATGCGCAACTAATACTTGGTAAAAACGATTTACTTGAAGTTACCAAATATATTTTGTCAATAATATTATGTTATGCTGAGTCAAATATATTTTAATTAAACATTTTCATAATTGAATCAAATATTAGGACTTTTTACAGTAAGTAGAAGATTTATTTGAAATCTTTCTTGAATTAACAAAAACGTTTTCTACTTAACCCATAAACCATTTTTATTTAAAGAAATGCTAACTATCCAAATAACGCCGTCGTAAAACTTAAAACAAATATGGATGTGAATTGAATTGAGTAAACATAGTTTCTAAAGCGAGTAAAATTATTTAATTGGTTGGAATTTGTGGCTTTTTTTAAATCAAAATAACTATTCTTTAAACGTAAAATGCATTTATTTATAGCAATTCATGTTTGCTCTGATTTGACATTATGGATGCGTGGAACAACAAAACCGTTTTGTTCGTCAAATAGATGCCCTTTACACGCGCGTACATAGAACATGTACTGTTGTTTGCCGTTATAGTGAACCAACCGCCCAACCGTCACTAAACACGTATATGTCGCTCTTCGATCTTCAGTGTGTACAAGGCAAATAAATTATTGTTCATACTGCATAGTACAAAATTTAATTACATTATACTATATTTATAGTAGATATTATTATATATAGTTGAACAGGTATAACAATTGATGCGTCTACATTAATATTTCCGTTTCAAGGTAAGTATGAAATTTACAGTTACTATAATTAGACAGAATTATTTGGTCAGTTAATACAATTGTTTTAGATGGAAATTGAATTAGACGATTTGTTGGAGGAAGCTGGTATATCTTCCCTAAAGGAGCTCTTAAAAACTAGATGTTTCGTTTGACAAGACCAAATGTCAACTCAACAAAGGATTTTTTTGAGTTAAGAAAATTAAGTGTATTATTTGTATTTAGGTGCTATCTTAAAATGAAGTATGCAAATACTACAATTAATAAAAATGTATAGTTATTTTAAAAATTAAATTCATTTAATTCAACAGAACTGTTTTGTCGATTTCACAAATACCTAAATTGGCTAGAATAAACAAGTATGTTGAAATAAGAAACAACATAATCAAATCAATAAAATGTGTTTTTCCTTTTAACAAAGCGAAATTTCTACCTAACAAGATATTTTGTTGAACCAGCAAAATTAGATGTAGCAATTCAAAGTAACGGCTATGTTAGAATGAATTGTGTAAAGTGTTAAATGGAAAGAATTGAGTGTGTTGTAATAAAATTACAAGATGCTTTTGTTGAGTGAATCATTTCTTTGTTTTAAATAAATTTATGTATACCTTTAACAAAAATATTTATTAGTGGGAAAAATAATATTTCCTTTTGGCTATGTGACACTGTAATTTATTTGGACCAAATAAGTTTTTGTTGAATTAAGCATTTTTTTTCTCTGTGTATATAACTAACATATACCTATATAACAAGGATACGACAAATTTATAAGATGATTTAAGAAATATCTTAGAGCTTCACACGTAAAATTGCTATAGCTATGTAAATGTGATCGAGTTCTTTCGTTTGTATATTAAGCTGGAGATGTAACTTCTAAAACTTCTTGCTGGCCGTTATTAGAAAATGGTTTAGGAATAATTCTAGTAACCCTCAATGACCTCTTGTTGTTTGGTCAACTACCATTTGGAGTAAGCCAGTTTTCTTAAAAGGAAATTGACCGACTATCTTGCTCTTTGTGTTCCGAAGCAGTTTCGCTATTGGATGCTGTTGGTAATATTGAAGGTGACGTTTGTTTTTATAGCCGGTAAGTCAACTTTCTCTTAAGTGATAAACTGTTTATTTGTTCCCGTAATTGGAAAATTAAAGTTACTCATCTTTTATAGAACGGTGTAGTGTCAAACACGTTTAGTTGTTATGCACATCTTAGTAAATAATTTAAAAGTTAATTCTTTTGTAAATTTACGCTTAACGTTAATATGTTATTTAGTATTTGTTTTCCGAAACACAATTAGTTATTTTGAACAAGAATTACCAATTTAACTGGTTATATGTGTACTAAAAAAATATAATTTTTATCAGATTTGATATCGGTAATAAACTGACTCATATTTGTGCTTTACTAGGTTTACAAAACCATTTAAAAATCTTGCTGAAATAAAAATTGAACGCTTCCTGTAAATATTTAATTTTCTTTTATATGACAATTATATTTAATTTCAATACACGTATAAAGTTTGACTATATCAAATTCCCATTTCAATTAACATTTTAAGACCCTTCATTAAAAGTGAGACATTGTGTATTCTCAGTGATTGATTCATTGAACTTAGTTATATTACAAACTGAGCAGGGAGTTACATATGTACAAGTAGAGTGATGATGTGAGCACCAAATCTAACTAAAAGTTAAACAATATTTTTTAATACTTTTAGAATATCTCCAGTAGAAGTACAGTTCAGAGTTAGTCCGGAAGTTTCCCAAAACTGAGTTAACATCAACGGATAAAATGTTATCAAATAATATTACGTTGGGGAAAAACTTCAAGGTCTACATATATAATTTTTAAAAAGTGCTTATGCATATATATATATATATATATATATATATATATATATTACTCATATTTAGACCAGGGTAGAAAATTAAATAATCACATCAAATAATTTTAATCACCGTGTATAAGGAATTTTATTAGATAATACGCTTTATTAAAAAAAAAACCGTGGAGAATAAAAATTCATTCGTTTTCATTAAAAATAAGAGATTTAAATTATTTACAAGACGCTTTATATAAAAAGAAGCAGTATTAAAATGCTCCACGTGTAATATAGTTATTCCTAGTAAAGAAACAAATAGAAAATGTATATTAATTAACTCAATTTTAAGTAACCGGTATTAAACAAAATGTACAGATAATAATTAATATTTGATTAGGAGTCACTAAAAATTAAAGGGTATTATTTTTAATTGAAGTTAATTGAACCACTAGTAACATATAATATCTATAAAAACTTGTAAAAACCCAATAAAATGCAAATCGTAGAAGGGTATTTAAAATGTTACGTTTGAACACACCTGTGTATTTTTAAAAGGCAATTTCAGTTTAATTTGTTTAGATAAACATGTCGATTCTACGGATATTGGAAACGGTCGGATGCTTTAGCACGAAATATAGAACACCTGCGTATTTTTAAAAAAGCTTGTT
This sequence comes from Platerodrilus igneus, assembly GCA_036346225.1. Lineage (NCBI taxonomy): Eukaryota > Metazoa > Arthropoda > Insecta > Coleoptera > Lycidae > Platerodrilus > Platerodrilus igneus. The sequence goes on from JARFIW010000290.1 coordinate 102,341, forward strand.
CCGCGTAAAATTTGCAGATAACAAATGGTTTCAGAGAATGTTGGAGAAACCGTCGCTTATATTAACGGGAAGGTTGGATACGGGGTTATTTAACCCAGATAACAGTCCATGTGGACTGAAATAATCGATAGTAAGGAATATCAATTTGCACCACTAAGAACAGGTTAGATAGAGACAGATAATATGCGCGAGACCGAGACACATAGTAAAAGGCGTGAGTGGAGCAACGTCATTGGGTTGCGATTGGTTGAAAGTAAAAGGCAAACTTGAAAGGTAGAAATAACATTTCTGTATAAAAATTTAATTAGGTATTCTCAGACGTTGCGTGCCGCGTGGAAATTTTCTGAGATTTAACAGAGGCGAGTGCAAATTTTGTAAAAATCGCATGCCGGGCTGCGGAATGGGAACCTAGCATGCGAAATTCTTTAGAATTGTCCGTTTTGGGGAACAGACCGACAGACAGGCTAACCGCTATATATACCCAGGTTAATATGAACAAGCTCTCTTAGATCTTCGACTTGATTCAATGCGTTAAACAGTGCTTTTTAGTTTTCCGGTTTTGATTAAATAATTTAAACAGTTTGCTCGAATATTTTTGTGATTTAAAACAGCTTGTTCTTTACGTGCTACAATGAATGTACTTTAGTGCACTTAGAAAAGAAGATACAAGGTAATAATGTTTAGTATCACTGTACTAATTAGTCAAAATTTGCAACGACAAATGAATACACAAAAGTAGGCAGTTTTGGCGTATATTGGTGAAAGAAGCATGAATTTCTTTGCTATTTTTCGGGGGTGTTAATAATTAAATGGTTCATAAACATGACTGGATCCACAAAACAAGGTTCAGATATACACAGATGAGTTCCGGAAAAGCCCTGAAACAACTTTAGATGAATGGTGGTGGAGAAATTTTAAAAGCGTTGAGAATCAGAAGCCGTAAATATAACCCAGTTGGAATGGTGTGATTAACAAAAGGGACGAAGTACATTGAAGCTACGAGTGCAGTAACCTTCAGGTAAATTATACTATTTTGTTTGAACTTTGATGTTTTCGTGTGTGTTGAATAACTTTATAATTTATTTACTTAAAATGGACAGTAATGAAGTTGTACTAACAACAAATTTTTAATTTTAAGGTGAAATTTTCTTGTTTAAGTCGAAAGGAGTATTTAGTATTTATGTTCTTGATGAAAATTTGGGTATGTCTTTGAGCTCAATTAGACGAACCTGGTTAATTAACGTAAAGGGGTGGTAGATGCTCCCTTTGTACTCAGACTCAGGTCTGCATATATTGTTACATTAATTAGTAGGCATCCTACAAGGACTTTAATTTTGGATGCACATTAAAATGATAACAAATTTAAATCTTGAAATTTTCTGATATTGAAATTTATGCTGAATTTTTAATTTTGAAATTTTAATGTATTGTGAATATTGATGTAAATAGAGTTAACGTTGATGTTTGTGGTAGGAATGTGTTTGTTTTTTTTTATGAATGAGGATGAAGGTTTATCTAGGGGAGCAGCCGAGGCGATGAACAGAAGAAAGTCGACGGACCAGTTAATTTAGGAGGTTTCACAGCATACATGACGCCCAATTCGTGAGGCTCGAATCTAATACAGGGATACACAGCAATATATATATATATATATATATATATATATATATATTGTAGTGGTTTTAAAGGGTTAAATTTAAGTATAAACAAGGCAATTTCAGACACCCTGCATAGAGTGCAAAATTTATTTCATTTAGTTAATTTAAAGTAACAAGTATTAACAAAAATTTACAAGTAGTGATTAAAATTTAGTTAGGTTCGTAAAGAAAATAAATTGTAAAAGCCAATGCAAATTAATAATTAATTTAATTGAATTTAGTTGAAAAGGTTATTACGTCTAATACGCATAACAGCTTGAAAAATCGATAATACCAAGGTGAAACGCGTTGTTAACAAACGAACAGCCGTTGAATATAAAATACCTTGAAACGTAAACTCCAAGAAATGTCGTTTTAAAAACGATCGTAAATTGAACACCTGCATGGTTTCAAAATGTCAGGTTCCCCTTATTTGTGTAGATAAAAGACAGTATTCGAGGTATATCGGGTAAACGGTCGGACGGTTCGCATGAATGCTAACTAAAAGTTTCCTTAGAGCGCAGAAGGGATGGAGAATCAAGGATATGCTTGGGAATGAGACAGACATAATAACAGGTCACTTCGAAACGCACGTATTCAGTCCACATGGGTTAGTTTGAAACGCGGACAGTAATATTGATTTTATACCACTCAAACAAGGTTAGAAGGAAACATAGTATATGCATAAGAGAGGAATAGTGTTAATACAGGCGGGGTATTTAAGACGTCAAGAAATATCTCATTGGTCTATGTAGTTAGTTGTACAACAGACAAACACGGGAAAATTTGAATGCGGGGTTTTCAGAAAATATAATAACGACGAGCTAAATTTCGAAGCTTTCAAAAACAGTTGAACCAAAATTTTAAGAAGTATTATTTTAAATGAAGGATTTCGCGTAAAGAGTGGCCGAGAGATGGCATTTCGAAGTGTATAAATACTTTAAGAAAATTAATAGGGCTCTCTTAGTATTTTCATCGCTTCAGACTACGTACAGAAATTTACCACAAGCTTGTAAGTATATAAAATTTTTAAATTAAGTAGTTCAGTGTTGGCTTCATAATTTGAACCGCGGATAGTGACGAGTCTAAATTTTATTGAGGTGAAACATATAATTTTTAACAAGCTCGTGAAGTGACGTAATGTAACGCAAATTAAATTAAGCAATTATAAAAGAAGTGTAATATATTTGGATTTGGATTTGGATGTATCGTTAATGAACAGCATTGCAGCACAACTTAGAAGGTGTTCATCTACAGATAGCTAGAGGCGGCGAGCAGAGCAGAATCACGAAACCGAGAGCAAAACAACTTAACGGCATCATCAACGGAGTAGGGATCTTCAAGAAATTTCAGGTAACGCTTTAGAATTTGTTGTTTTTGATAAACTATGAAGGTGATTGTGATGTGTGAAAGTGAACTATGATGGTATTTTGCATTATTTTGGGTATTGAAAATAATACGTACAACTAACTTTTATTATGGTATTTAAATATAAATCTAAAGGTGTATATAAAGCTTATTAACGTTCCTCAGGAATTTAAATATTTTTTTGTTAAGAGTACATGGGTTTTTTGTTGTGTTTGTAATAAGAGTATGCAAAGTAAAAAGCATACATTAATCATAATTAACTGTGTTATCATGAGCTCACCATACTCCAGAGTGTCCTAATTATAATTAATTATAAATAAAGAAAGAAAAATAGGGTATTATTCAGGGCCCATTTACTCCGGTTAAATTCAATGTGTTTGATATTTCAAGTTAAAATTCTGGACTTTCCAAAAATAGAATTTGATGAGGTGTAACTTGAGCACTGAAATGTAGATAATCTTGAATTTTTATTTGTAAATAGTGGTAAATAAATATTGTATGATTGTTGTATTATTTTGTGGTTTTATTGAGAGTGTGCGTGAACGATAAGGAGTATGATAGTGAATATAGGTATCCAAGAGGAAGCCCAACTAAGCTAGCCAGGGAGCTGTTGAAGAAAGTAATTCAAGTGAAGAAGCAGGAATCGGGGTAAGAAATATTATTTTTTTTTTGGAATTTTATGACGATTTTTGGAAAATTAATAAAATCCTCGAATGTGTTTTGAGAAAGTACTGAGCTTATAAAGGATACACGGCAATATATATATATATATATATATATATATATATATATATATATATGTATGTATATATATATATATATATATATATATAAAATAAGATGTATCTGTAAACAAACTCTTACGAAAATGATAAGAGTTTATTGACGTATACAAATCGGGCTAATAGTTGTGTAGCCATTAACAAAACAATAGCTTTATTACTTCACAGGGTCACAGGGGAGGAAACATCCACTAACCGGCCGGTTTCCGCTCGATTTGTATACGTCAATAAGCTCTTATTATTTTCGTAAGAGTTTGTTTACAGATATATATAATATATATATATATATATATATATAATATATATATATATATATATATATATATATAATTAATAAGATGAAATAATAACTTAGACTTTTATGCATAGCCCAAATGATCATTTCAAATCGAGCTAGTAATTGAAAGAAGGTTTATATATAGCTCTGTAGACGATTTAGATTTGTAAATTTCCAATTATAGTCATCGGTCTCAGTGGCGTAATTGATAAACGCACAGTTCCGGCAAAACTGAGATGCAGATTCAAATCTTGTCCAAGACCTTATATTTTCCTTCTTTCAATTACTAGCTCGATTTGAAATGATTATTTGGGCTTTGCATAAAAGTCTAGGTTATTATTTTATCTTATTAATTGCAATAAGTTAGTATTTCTCAACTAACCTTGTGTAAAAAAAAACTACCTAAAATATTTATATAACTTGGCTTATAGCCGTAATTTTGAGCGTTGCATAAGTCAAAAACTTGACAATGTCAGATATGAATCACAAAAATGCTAAACGTAATTGAAAGTTAGGTTTATATATAGTTCTGTACACGATTTAGATTTGTAAGTTTCTCAATTATAGTCATCGGTCTCGGTGGCGTAATTGGTAAACGCACAGTTCCGGCAAAACTGAGATGCAGGTTCAAATCTTGTCCAAGACCTTATATTTTCCTTCTTTCAATTACTAGCTCGATTAGAAATGATCATTTGGGCTTTGCATAAAAGTCTAAGTTATTATTTCATCTTATTAATTGCAATACGTTAGTATTTCTCAACTTACCTTGTGTAAAAAAAAAACTACCTAATATATATATATATATATATATATATATATATATATATATTGCCGTGGAAGTTGGGGATTAAGCTTTTTACATCGAGCCCCAGCGCTGGGCTGTCATAAAATTGCCGTGAAAATCACAAAAAATTCGGGAACGAAGCTGGAATAAAGCTTTTGCATCGATTCTTTACCTAACTCATACGAGCCACGAATTGGGCGTCATGAAATTTGCCGTAGAACCTCTGAAAAATTCGTGCCCCACCCGGGTCAACATATATTTTTCAAAAATTCAAAATTTTCAAAAAAAATTCCTTACCCTTTTATTTCACCTGCAAACTCCTTCAGCTTCCCTGGCTAGCTCAGCTGTGCCTCTTCTCGAATACCTAAATTTACAACCATACCTCTTTCACACTCGCACACCATTCAACAAAATCACCAAATAATACAACAATCATACAAGCTTTTATTTACAGTTATTAACCGACAAATTATATTCACATGTGTTAAAAACAGTTTGATACACTAATTATAAAGCTCAAAATATGGTATGTTTTAAAGTCCTTGATTTTTCTAATCTTTTTCAAACAAATTCAATGAGATATGAGTAGATGGGCCCCACATGTTACCCTAAATTGACTGTACACTGGAGTATGGTGAGCTCATCATAACCCAGTTTAGTTTGTATATGCCTTTTACACCTTGCATAAATTAAAACAAAATTAACAGACCCGTTTAACCTTTACAATTCAATTTTTATCCTGAATAAAATTTTGAATGTTTTAAATACATCCCTTTTCAATATTTAACCTCAATAAATTGTCTAGTACATGTATCTTTCTCAATAAGTTCTTACAACCATAAAAATGCTCCACAAGGTCAATCACACAGCACAAAAATTCACAAATGTTTATCAAACAACAGGTATTTCAAATAAATTACCTGGAGAATTCTTCAGGCTTCCTTTCCTTCGAAAATGATTGCCAGAACACCTCGGCTTCGGTTCCATTCACCGTGATACTCAGTGGATCCACAGGTTTCCACCATCTCCCACCCCTGCAAACCAAGCGCCTCGTCTCAAAGTACCATTCCATATATTATGCATACAAACTTGATTATTTGTAATGCTTACCCCACATATATCATGCTTCCATTTATTGATTTTCGTGCTTTGTATTGTAGTAGCCGGACCTTTATTAATATAAAATGCACTACTCGTACTTCACGTCACTAATTATATTTCCGCTACTACTGTTTTACAAGAAGGCATTACTGTTATGGTGGTCAGCATTCAGTACTTTATCGCAGTAAAGTAAACTAAAAACGAAGGGAAGACAAGAGAGCCTCTGTAACCTAGGTTGAGTATTTATATGCTTTCAGAAACCCCCTTAGTGGACGTTCTTCAAGCAAAAAATCTATTTTTAAATCTAATTTCAAAAATTTTGAATATCACTGTATCGACATCCGTGCAATTTATTCTGTGCTACGTGCCGTATCCACTAATTCCTTTCAACCTGCGCGTGTGCGTACGTACGGAAAACTGTATTTTTAAATAATGATAAAATTCTCTGTCGTCACAAATCCTGCTTAAACTATATTTATCTGTCTTATACATGTCTGCTGTCTTGTTCAAAACCCCACTTGAGTTACAGAAAATCGATCTTGATGACACTGATCTCTACTCCACGTGTATGCCTACGTGCATTTCCAATCCCAACGCTTTTATATCTGTCTCAATTTGTTGCATATAACCGATGTTTGTTAGCCTTGTTGTTTATCCAAACTGACGGTTGAACATAATTTCTATGAAAACCTATCGTAATATGCGGATAGTTTCGTCGAACGTAACCTTTTTAAAACGCAGGTGTTTGTTAATTATCGAACGTTTAACATAACAATTCCTAGACTTTATATTTCTCCGTATCTGATAAAACTAATACATTTGCTTTTACAACGACTACAATTGCCTTGGAATAATTGATTTTCTTACGCAAGCACGTTCTCTTATGCTTATACGTGTTGGATTAAAATAAATTAAAAATAATTACACGTATCCTTGAGCTTCTATATGCTTTAAAACTGTTTTTTCTTTATGTGATTTTAACATTTCAATTATTAATTATAAAAATACGTCAATACTTGTCCGTTCTCTCTAAATAAATTAAATAAATTTTGCGCGTAAATAATTTGTTCTTTTCTATATACAGGGTTGTTGAAATTTTATTGTTTTACACTGATTTAAACCCTTTGAATCTACAACAATATATATATATATATATATATATATATATATATATATAAATGAAAACTAATTGCTTATAGCAAATTTAATAAATAAAACAGTATATACGATGTATAAATAAACACCAACTTTACGAAAAATCGAAAGATAGTTTTTAATTATACAAAGCAAGCTAGTACTTTGCATAGCCATAAATGAAAGAATTTGTTTGTTTCATAAAGGGAATAGACATTCATCAACTAGTTTCGATCTCACTGGATCTCATCAGGATGATAAACCACTTCATCCTGATGAGATCCAGTGAGATCGAAACTAGTTGATGAATGTTTATTCCCTTTATGAAACAAACAAATTCTTTCATTTATGGCTATGCAAAGTACTAGCTTGCTTTGTATAATTAAAAACTTTCTTTCAATTTTTCGTAAAGGTAGTGTTTATTTATACATCGTATATACTGTTATATATTACTCATATTTAGACCAGGGTAGAAAATTAAATAATCAAATCAAATAATTTTAATTACCGTGTATAAGGAATTTCATTAAATAATACGCTTTATTAAAACCTTGAAGCATAAATAAACTCGGTCGTTTCAGTAAAAATAAGAAATTTAAATTATCTATAAGACGCTTTACATCAAAAGAAGCAGTATTGAAAAGCGCAGTGGATAATTTAATTATTCTAAACAAATGGAAATTACGTGCAAAGTTTATATTAATTAACCCTATTTTAAATAACTGGTAGTAAAACAAAGGGTA